>JBAMCP010000129.1:44282-94664 GCA_037075105.1 Lissocephala sabroskyi | reverse complement strand
GTGGTCTCGAGGAACAAAAGCTTTCAAAGCTTTCGCTGCCAGCTTTTATTCATTTTTGGTATAAATATGAAGCGCTAAGCATGCGTTACCAGTTCCTGCAGTTTATGTTATATGGTGGCAAGGTGTGTTAATCATTGTTTTTAAAGCTGCTATTAAAGCTAAAGCAACGATTTCATTGCCTTATGGCGATTGTGAAAAATATGAAAAAGTTCTGTTTACAAGAAATTTTGAAATAAAACCAGTGATGTTAAGCGTAGTAGCCTTCATCCTGGTGCTTCCAAAGTCCTGTTTCCTTTTTATTTCTATTTGTGTTATGTGCTGAGCTTCTTAAATTTAATTTCGATTTGTAGATTAAGAAAAATTGTTTTACCAAAGTCCAAGGCCACACTAATGTTGATCTAAGCACGAGTTGAATTTTTTACCGTTTTTCTACCGAAAGGCCCAAGTTGCTCTCGACATGCCCAATTTATGTATGTACATGCATGTACCTATGTACATATTTTGGGAACGCTCTAATAGCGTTCATTCATTTGTGCCCTACACATGCACGACTACGAATACGTGTGATATACCAAAACATTTGAGACGCTCTTAGAAGTTCGTCGGAAAGCTGTAATCGATAGTAGTGGTTTCCATAAATAAGCGCTGCTGGCATCTATTTTGAAATAAAAATCTGAGCTGATATGCACACACGTAGGCATGTGCATGTGTATGGGTGGATTCGAAGTGAAGTCGCTTATACGAACATACTCGTATACACGGGAGATGGCATTTGAGTTAGTGGGTTCAGCCAAACGTGCGAAGTCGGCGCAAAATAAGCAAACACAGAATCGTGAGTTTTAATAAAAACACACATGCCTGTGCATACATACAGCTACATAGGTGCATAAATATGATGAAAAAGAATTTTGAAAAATAAGCTTAATATGAAACTCATGAATTTATTGGCTGCACCGGCGTTGCAAGCATTTTGGGAGTCAGTATTTACTTCTGAATAACCCCATAAATATAAATGACCCCCATTTAAATTTCCATGAGTTTATGGGTAGATAGCATTTACATATATGCGCGTATGTACATATGTTATTCACTCGCGGTAAGTTCATTTAAATACGGCAATACAAACATATGCTTTATATTCGGATTTGCGCACTACTTGACACCTTATCAGCGGCGCTCCCCTGATCGCAGTTCTAACGGAAATATTCGAATGTGTTCATCTCGTGTCGCGCCACGTTTCATGTGCGACTCACTCGTACATACTTACACATTCTCAAATCGGAAGACTTTATTTAAAGAAGCTGAAGAAACGGAACAAGCAACGTTACTTATCCCACGTAATTGTTTACGGTTAAGACCAAGGAAGGAATTTCGGTTCAATGATGTTTTCTCAAACGTACAGATGTACGAAAGTGAATTAGGCCAACAATGCTATATATTCATAGGAAATATATAATATAGATATGCCCCAAGATGTGGAAATGAATTCATTCGTGATATTTCAACTTTACTTTCTTGCAAGCTGCAACTGAAGTCCTTTGTTGAAACTTTTATAGACAATTTAAAATAATCGCCAGCTCTATAAGCGACCAGGTCTAGGTTTTACTATATTGTGGGCTAAACTTAGATATATATACCTACGAAAAGCCCAACTCTCTGATCTTTACGAAACTTGGTATGTTTATGTATTTGGGTCAAAATCAAGAATTTCATGGAATTTTTGAAAACGGAAATAATAATGAAAAATATGCATAAAGCTTGCAACGTCCGAGTGGAAATTCTGTAGATCTCGAATGGTCTTGGTCGAAATGGCTCGGTAGGACCTTGAATGGTACGATATTGGATGCGTACAATCGAATAGAATTGGGTCGATTTGAGATGGTCTGGTGCAAATTAGGGGTTATATCCGAAAATGGAGCAGCGGCCCAGATCAAGTAAGCAGTAGCCAAATATTGGGAAGGATGAACTCTGTGTAAGAAAACGCTTTCAAGTGAAGGATGGTAGAATAATTCTCTGCGTCTGTTGGAAGAGCTGCAATGGCTTGAGGGTGCCCGGTTACCAACATTCTACCGTTAAGCAAAGTGTCAAATTTGTTGACGCGAGACCCGAGCTCTTTAAACATTGAGTACTGGAAGTCGTGAGACGGGATGTGGAAAACTAGCATGGGATCCTTTCACACAGCTGTCGAGAGCTTTCCCGAGAAATCAGAACTGCCTTGAACTTTGCCTTGGCCCGACCGCCACTGTTTTCCACGTCCACCCGATTTGACCTCCTTTTCAGGCAATAAGATAAAATTTAGAGATCGATAAACTAAGATATTTTTAGCGTTTACGCTTCGTTGGCTAACGAGATTGATTAAACAAAAGGCAAAACGAAAAAGTTCTTTAGTGTTTCAATTCGGATTTGCGCAGGCGAAAAGGTCGGCGCAAACCGATTCAGCCCAGATGCCTGGAACTAAACAAAAAGTATACTTTACGAAAAATGTGTTAACTGATGGGATAAACAAAGAGAAAACTACATAAAGGAAATCATTTATCGGCATATATGCAAAAATTGGATTCCCCGGGCAGTACGAAGATTTGTGTTTGTATGGGAGAACTCTTGGGCATACCTTTAGTTTATTTTGAAAGCTGTAGGGAGAAAAAAACTTAATAAGATGTTTTGTTTCTTCGCAAGGTTGCTAAAGATGGACACTACGAGCAAAAATGAATTCGCGCGGTAAATTTCAAGGTCATCAGATTGAAGTCCAAAATCAAATCAGCCACTCCGTAACGGGAACCCGCTCGAAGACCATTCCCTTGCCACTCAAAGGATGTGGCGACTATCAGACTCGCTTATTAGAGTGCGAAAACGAAGCTCGAACTGAAGATGATTCTGCTGATGATCAAGACGTCATTGTCATAAGGAAAAAGAATGGTTGTGATTACTCTAGTCCTGAAAGCGATGCAGTCTCAAATGCTTTGGAATCCATGCACCTGGAAGAAAGAGGGCATGAAAATGGAAGATTTACCTCAAAGGCACATCATTTGCACAACAAACACCAAGAACACAAGGTAGCCCCAAACCGGGGCCTCTATACCAAAGAGGAAAATGCATGCCAAGGATCTCCTAGTAGTAGCAGTATCTGTACAAATTTAAATAATCTTAAAAATGCTTGCCTTAGCCAAAATCGCGAGACTGCCCCTTGCAGTTCCTCGTCCAAGCCGCGCAAACTAGCATATATTAAATCGCAATCGCTTGACTTAGTTAACTATGAAATCGCCCTCTCCTGCACCTACTTACCCTGTCAAGTCTTGCCAAACATCTGCGAGTCGGGCTCGCCAGATTTTAGCAGCACCGCTGCATCGGACGATGCGTTGAAGAGCCAACCGGTGGGAAATCCAGAGGAAGGCCAACCGTCTGCAGCTAATGAGAACCCTGCGACCTCCAAAGTACAGCCACTCGAATCTCGACCGATTTACCCGAATGTCCCCTATAGTCCCTATGCGAGTCCGTATGGAAGTCCTCGCTGCACTCGCCGACGACCTCCCTTACGAGAATCTCGCCGGATTTCCATTGAACGATCAGGTAGCTTTCTGCAGCTCAACCAGTACAAGCTATTGGATCAGATAGGTCAGGTAAGGATACATATATGAAAATTGGTAAAGTTCTTTTAAACTCATTTATTTTGAGGTAGGGATCTTATGGTCTGGTTAAGTTGGCCTACTCTGAGGAGGACTCTACGCACTACGCCATGAAGATTTTGTCGAAGAAGCGCTTACTGCGACAGGCCGGTCTGCTCGGACGGGGACCTAAAAGGACTACGTCCCCATTGGATCGTGTGTATAGGTAAAGGTCTTCGGGCTGTTGATTTGGTGCTGATCTTTTATCTAACGAATGTCATTTGGCAGGGAGATAGCCGTTTTAAAGAAACTTGACCATCCCAACGTGGTCAAGTTGATCGAAGTCTTGGACGATCCGGTTGAAGACTCCCTCTATATGGTTTTCGAGTTAGTCAAACAAGGAGAAGTCCTGAGCATTCCAACCAACAACCCCCTCTCAGAGGAACGGTCTTGGAGCGTTTTTCGCGAAGTTTTGCTTGGTCTTGAATACTGTAAGTGGCTATCGACATTCTTCTATTTTCTTATATAGAGACGAATAATTTGGGGCTGATCGCAATCGCAATTCAAGCTAAGTCAAGTTCTCTGACTGCTGGACTCAGTCGTCTTAAAATACAGCTTGGGTCTCGGCAGCATTTTATTGGACTTGCTTAGTAAATTTTTTCCATCCTTATTAGGGTTTTTTTTGGAACCTTCACTCACTAGTGACTGACTTTGCCTGGCATGATCTAATATTTAAAATACTTTAATTTACTTATTTTGGGCACCTTGAAATATTTTTTCCGCTTTCAGTTTTGTGATTCAATTTTTTCCACGATCCTCAAAATAGTTTACCCGGCTAAGGAGGTGATGTAAATACATTTTGTTTTCTTTATATTCCGAGTAACAAAGTAATGGTTGTAAATTTTAAAAACGTGTCTCCAATCCAATTCCAATTTCAATGATTTTTGCAATTTTTACACAAGAGACTTCTTTCCCCAAAAAACTCTTCAGAACTCCACATGCAGTTGTATATAAATGAATCATGGATAAAGATACGTAAAAATTTAAAAACGTTTCCCTATTGGTTGAGGAGTCGTCGAGTGCGACATAGAAAATCTATTTTATTACCTACGGAAGCTAAAGTTATCCAATAGGCCTTCCTTTATTTATTTTGCTTGAGTTCTTTACCTTCTTAGCTACGGGTCCTTTCTACGTTTCAATTCCACTGACTAGGACCTGCCGCCCAAAAACCATGCTGTCTGAAGCGCTTGGACTGATTGAGCGATCCTTTTGTCAACTGAGAATTCTTATATTTAAATTTGACCGAGTTCTCGCCAGATAAGGGCCCTTCTTTAAATTTTTATATTTAAGGAATTAACCTTAGGACTCAAAGAACTGCCATATGGCCACCCTGATAGGTCATTGGTATCGAGCGAGTGTGGTTGTTTATCGCTATGCCATTCGATTTAGTTGGCTGTTTTCTAGTCCTTGTGGACGTGTTGGGCTGCCTGTGCTTCCGGTGCACTTTCCCTACGGGTTGAGGAGAGCTGTTGGTTTCTTGGCTTGCTCTTGCCCACCGCGATTTATTGGGAAACTTGACCTTTCAATTGAAGTACCTTCCGTCTCTTCCGGTTTGTGCCATTATTTGGGGAAAATTCAGCTCTGTACATGGTCCTTTTGGGAGGCTTATGCATTGAGCAATAACTTCTGTGTTCTTTTCCTTTTGTTTCTTGTGAGGATTTAACTTTATCCCTTGGGAGTGATGTTATAATAATAATATTGCATGTGTTTGCTTTTACAGTGCATTACCAAAAAATCATACATGCTGATTTGAAGCCCGGAAATCTTCTTTTGACTGAATGTGGGCATGTGAAAATAGCCGACTTGGGAGTGTGCAACGAGTTCCTTGGAGATAATGCTGTGATGACAAACGTATCGACTGCAGGTACTCCGGCCTTCAGAGCACCTGAAACGCTTAAACTTGGCCAGGTGAGTGCACGTTAATATTCTTTAAATACAAAAGTAAAACATTACATATTCGCAGAATGTTTACTGCGGTAGAGCATCGGATGTTTGGTCATTGGGAGCAACGTTGTTTTCCCTGGTCTTTGGAGTAGTTCCCTATTCAGCCACTTCCATACCGGCTTTGTATGAGAAAATTAAGAATGATGACTTAGTCTTCCCAGCAAAGCCAGACATTTCAAACGATCTAAGGGACTGCATTGCGCGAATGCTTACCAAAGATCCCGCATGCCGGATCACCATTCCAGAGCTAAAGGTGCGCATTTTTGTGTATTACTCTTAATCCCTTTTAATAACACAATCGGTGGATTGCAGATCCATAATTGGGTGACCAGCCGGGGCCAGTTTGTCCTACCCACAGAGGACGAGAACTGCCGCTTGGTGCTAGTTGACGAGGAGGACATGAACTCCGTTGTCCGCAGCATACCGAAATTGGATACCCTTATTCTTATCAAGACAATGCTAAAGAATCACTCATTTGGAAATCCCTTTATCAGGACGGGAACCAACTTTAACAGGGCCCCTCAGCGGGGCATCTCTCGCCTGGAAAGGTTTGCTCGGGCTGGTCGATCCAACTCGGCACCAGGTTCATATCACGTGCCAGTGTACAGGTACTGCAGCCTATAATTTGCGTGCATCAACATAACTAAGCTTCTTTGTATCGCTTCTTGTTTATTCCAGACAATCTTCTTCGGAAAATGTACTTCCCTCACTTACGGAACAAGACAGTTGTTTAGGTTATCAGCATGAAGAGCCTTCTTCTCTTTTAGAATAAGACCCCTTCTCCTTGCTTTATACATAGTAATCCACGGCCGAGCCGTCCAGTACAATTCTCAAAAGGTTTATATTATAATCTAGCAAATATTCACTTGTGTATAAAGAAAAAAAGAAATGAATAACTATGCGCACCATTTTGTTTACACCTGCATAAATAATTATATCGAATATAATATTTATCTGTTTACATATATAAATATTATATATTATAAATAGAAGAAGCGGCTTGGGTGGCTGCACAATATACTTAAGGTCCGTTGACCAAGCCAATATGTAGTTAAGCGGCTACAGCTTAAATTTAATTTAATTTGAAAATACTATGTTACGAAATCAAATCGCAAACTCTACAAAAATGCATGTAAAATGAGTTGGGTGTAGCTCATTCGACCCGACCCAAGTAAGTTAAGCTTTGAAGCACAATTTTTTATGATTCAGACTTAAAGTTAATCGTTTACAGCAGAAGTTTTCCTTAAGAAGTGTTTTGGGGACCATTTTCCATTGATATTAAAAACAACGAATTAAACAATTCATTACAATATGTGATTAAAAATGTAAGTCCTTTTTCGCTATGTTATAAACTATGCTACAGAAATCATATATATAAATGGCGAATTTATGGCCGGTTATATAGACTACCAAAAATATAATAATTGGGTTTTAGTACCTACTAAATTATATTAAATAAATTAACCTTAAAAACAGAAGATCAAGAAGCTTCTGCAGATCAAGATGGAAAACTCTTTCGCTTCTTCGCCTTACCTTGATGTTGTAAAGATTAATGGGGCACTGTTTGACTTTAAGAAGGGATACCAGAGACTAGGGTTGTTCGTGGTCTTAGCGGTGGGTCCTTATGTTTTGAGTCATATTTATAAGGGCTTATATCGCTTCTATCCTAAGATCAAAATATATAGTTTTGCGTTTTGTGAAAATAAACCATAAAACAAGCAGGTAATCTAGGGACCAGCGGAAACATTGTGTATTTAATATTTATGTTAATAATTACATTGGCGGCTTGTTTCGATTTTGGGGCTACCCAATGTCTTTGACTTGTTTTGTAAAGTTAGCAGCTCTTTAAATTAGTTTGTGACTCTGGCAGCACCGGAACTTCAATGCGTCGACCTCCGCCACTTAATTAAACAATTTTCTTAACGAAAGTCTGCTTAAGCTCAATATTTCTGCAATTACGTATAAAGATTTTGAACATCAAATTTTGTAAAACAGAGTAAATAGATATCCAAATTAATTTTAAAGTTGTGCGCCCACATCAGTTGTGGTTGGAAGTTATTTGAGCTTTCCTAGGTATGCGAGAAAGCTTATTCAATATCTGGGGTAAGGAGCTTTTTAACGTTGGGTGCACTAATTTATATGGCGGATGTTTTATTTCAATTATTCTCAAGTCTCGTCTTCTTTTCCTATAGAAGATGCTGTGTTGTCCCAAATTTAGCATCAGAACATTATTATTATTATTATTATTGTTTATATTTATATTATTATAATTTTTATTATGTTCACAATCTATGACATGATAGACCGGAGAAATATATATATTTCACCATTTTAGGCTCGCCTCTTTTTGGGTGATTCCAATGGAAATGGGAACTACTTTTTAAAGTAAAAACCAAGGCACTTTTATAAACAAAATTAAAACTAAGATCATAGGTCGTATTCTTTGATACCCATCCAAATCTGCGCTTAGTTGATATTTTAATTTATTTGTTTTGTGTGATTTTTTAAAATTATTTTTTATTCAAATTCTTGATTAGATATTATAATTAAAAACACTAAAATTATTGAAACATTGCAATTGAAATTTCACTTTTATGGCCATACCTAAGTTTTGAGTATCTGAGTACATTTATACGCCACAAAGAATTGAAGAAACTTATTTTAGAGGAAACCCATACTAACGCCTTGCTGAAGCCATCTGTGGGTATTAATATCTTTTCTAATGTGTATTTAAGTAAAAGTGTTGCTAATCTACTTCTTGCGGGATAAATTTGATTTTCCAGTCTCATTGCTAATTCTCAAACAAATGTAGTTCAGATTTAATTGAAGTCTTTTCAGTTAATGTTCGGAAAGAATATTGTTTTCATGATATTCGTCGCAATCTTTTTGTTAGTTTTAACAGACTTAACTCACAGTTGCGGTACTGATATAAACGATATTTCAGGTAATATTAGCGACCCATTATTATTTAATATCGTATCGGTACATAAATATAAATTGTAGTGTAAAAGATCCATCGGGCCATCGAATCTCCAATTCGCTTACGAAAAACCCAGTTAATAATTATAAGCGAAAAATAAATGTGAAATACAAATAAGTTTAAAATGTCATATGTGTTTCTGCAGTTTCCTGTTATTTCATAATAGATTCCTTTGAGTCGAAATATAATGCTAATTAGTATCGGTATTTTAAAACCGGTCTATCGACTCCAAAATAATAGCGAAATAACATCGTGTAAAATTGTTTAGGTTTAGTTTTTGATTTGAATTTATTTCTGTTTTGGGGTATGGATTTTGTGTCGGGTATATTCCCAGATCATAACATGCATACTTATACATATATATGTATTTACAGAATACACACGGGATCATCATTCTTGGAATCACGAGAAGCATGGCAAAGATTGGCCCGGAGTGTGTAAAACAGGAAAGCGTCAATCTCCAATCGACATGTCACAAAATATAGTAAGGTTTTAATCCCGACAATTTATATAGATAATCGTCCTTCCTTCTGAATTTTGAGAATAGAATTTGCACTCAGAGACTTTGAGCTCTTTTTTAATATGGAATGAATACACCAATCCACCTTGACTTTGGATTAGAAGATTAAATATTATCTTGAAAGATTGCATTCGTACTTAAATTATGCCATCGCGGATGGCTTCCTCTGCTGTTTTTCCAAACTCCAGAGACCTCCAAGAAGAACACGAATCCATTTATATAGGTTGTCGAGCTACTTTAACTATTAGAACTATATTTGAATCAGACTGAGAGCTTTCATCTCTTTGCTCAATAGAACATTAGCGCAAGCTTCTGCAAAACTATTTAAAGCCGCAGAACCCAGCTGTACCCCATCTACATATATATATATAAAAAGTACGTGTCACATTGTTTAAGGTTCATGGACTCCTGAACTTATGAACCGATTTTAAATTTGATTTCTACATCGTGTGCAATTCGGCCGAACATACCAGATAGGATAGCTTACATTTAAATTTAAAGTCGCAACTACCTGCCCGCTGAGCCAATTGTATTATTTCCGGTTTAAAGAAATTTATCACATTTTGAATATAGTGTGCTTTTGTCTTAATTGTGCCTGATATCAATATGTGATCAATTTCATTAAAACGAAAATAATACAATTGGCTGTGCGTGTAGCTTTTCCTTTTATGTGCAACCTCTAAAAGTCACAGCGAAACGTGGCAGGTACAACTAGTCTTATATGTTTATAATTTGTTTATAAAATACCACATAACATAAGAAATATGGCTTTAAAATGTTGTTCTTTTATTAGGTTGTGAATACAAGGCTGCCGGATGTAAAGTATTATGGATATAATGACAACCTCAAGAGCCCACTGTTTTTTCAAAATAATGGACATTCCAGTGAGAAATCGATTACCAAATTTAAGAAGAACATATTCATTTTTCGCTTGTCTTGCAGTTGTACTTGCAGTAGATGTAACTCAAAAAGGCAAAGCTCCGTATATCAAAGGCAGTGCATTTAAAGGGGCTTACAAAGTATCTCAAATGCATTTGCATTGGGGCACGTCTCGCCATGCAGGTTCCGAACATGTCTATAAAAATCATCGGTTTGATGCAGAAGTACACATTGTGCACCAAAACAATAGGTATAGAACTCTACACGAGGCTAGAAAGCATCGGGATGGAATCGTTGTCATTGGCCTGCTGTTTAAATACGCAAAAGTGAGGATTGTAAAGGACATGTCTGAATTTTGTATGCTGATTTAAAAAAATTTCAGAACAATCTATCGAAAGACCCAGTTGGTATTAATAAATTTTTGTATCCAATGCAGTGGCTTCAAAAACATGGATCGAATTTACCTTTGTACGCTGACCTTAAGCTTAATGATCTTTTTGGAAATGCCAGTAAAAACACTCATTTCACTTACGAGGGATCATTAACTACTCCTGAATGCGATGAATCTGTTACTTGGATTATGTATCCCGAAGTTCAAACCATTCCTTTACATTTTGCACAGCTTATGTGGAAAATTAAAAACAACCGAAATAAGCTAATGTCGGGAAATTATCGTAGTCTACAACCAATAAACAATCGGAATATAACAGTTCAAACGACCTGGGGACCCCGCTTTTTTTACAGCCAACATAACTTTGATGGGTGGAAACAAATTGGAAACCAATACTACTTGGACCCATAGAAATCGTTTATTTATGCTAATTTTTGTTTTATAAATATAATATAAATAAAGAATAGTACATAACTTAGTATAAAATAAAATGTATTCTATTGTATTCTATTGACTAAAGAATAATTCGCAATAATATCTCTGCGCTTAAGTACATGGAAAAGAGATTCTAATTCTCTCGACCAACATTTTAAGCATAGCAGGAAAATAAAACAAGCAAGGAAGTATTAGTCGAGCTGGCCCGACTGTGAAATACACTGTACCTTCATACATTGAATTTAAATTGTTTTTTCGAGGGTACTTTTAGTATTTAGTTGGATATTTAAATTTACGGCCATTTAAAAAAATGTGGGACTGCCACTTTATCACGTTGGCAGGCCTTTAGTAGTGGACAACAGCTGTTTTTGTTACTCCCTTATATGACAACACTTGAAATTTCATGTGTATGTATACTATTGAGCGTCACCGTAGTGATGTCACATAAATTTTTAGTCTTCATTTTTTTTTTTTAGTTTGATTTTCTTCTCTACTATTGCTCCTAGATGGTCGTATGTAGTATCATTCGAAAGGTATTTTCATTTTGCACAACTTTTCCATAGAAACCAAAACTCTATTTCAAATATTGTAATGGTTATTTGCATTAAAAAAATTAAGGCGGGAAGGAGGCGTGGCATTGAAAAAAAAAGATAAACTCGTTCTGCCTGCAGATATAACGAGTGTAAGTCCCAAATTTGGTTGCTCTAGCTCTGATATCCTTTTGTTCATACGGACAGACCGACGGACGGACAGACAGACGGACACGGCTAGATCGATTTCTCTATTTTTGGGGATTCTACGACGTCTCCTTCTCTATGGTACATACTTTCGCACAAACACAATACTATATGATTTTTTTTTTATATAATATCTTTAGGATGTATGTCAGGATGGATATCATCTTCCACAAGTTCACCGGCGACCCAGACCGGAGAAAATATGGTATTGTACTCCAAAAGGACAAAAACTACAAACTTGGGATTTATCCGTACTTAAATCTGATTTATTTGGAGTGATAGCTCAAACTGTTTCATCAATTTGAAAGAAATCGAAAATATCTCCAAAACAACTATATTTAAGTATATGCTAAAGACTAAAGAGAAACTAATTTGGAATGTCAACATGTAAATGCTAAGTAAAATCAAAATTTTCAAAGCCTAAAATTATTTAAAATAATGGCGGAAAGTTTGGTTAAAATTGTTCTTTTGGTCAGATTTACATATAACCGGCAGTGCCTTGGAAATTATTCCGGGCTTGTTCTGAGAGATGGAATCACCGCAAATTTAAGGGTGTGGAAAAGATAGAACCACAGAAATATAGTTGAGACTAAACTAATGAAATAGAGCACCAATCAAATAGTTTCAGAAGAACTCAATTATGTATTAGATTGGTACCTATTCTCCGTAAAACTTTCGCACATGTTTAGGGTAATATAAAATTTTAAGGTTTGTTTTAAATGTGCAATAAACTAGAGAGCATGTAGTCGCAAGCCAGAACCCATAAATTAATTTAATTTCAACACTTTTAAGAATATCAGAGCTACCCAATAGATCAAATATATCAAGTGTGGCCTGGGTATAATGGGTGTTATCAAATTCATTGAGCTTTATTTGAGTCAAATTATCAGGGCTATAACAATCTTAACAATAAATACTGCAGCCTCAACTATGATATTAGAAATTTATATCATTTAGTTAACACTTTAATGCGGATCGTATAGAGCGAAATGATGTGTTGATTGGTTGTCGTAGGTCGAGTGTTCTAGTAATTACTTAGCAATGGCCCTCTTACATGGGCATATAAAATTAAATACGAGGAACCAATCGATTTATCAGTGTACACATTCTTGCAGTGCATTTTATTTTATTTTCTTTAAGGATTAGTTGCTAATTCTTATTTCAATGTGTCAATATATCAGATTTTTGGCGCTGCCCCTTGTCTCTCTCTTTTTTTTTTTATCTTTTTTTTCCTTATGTGTGGGCCTACAGGATCCCGCAGGTAAACTTTTGTTTCAAAATTAAAAAGTTGGTATAACAGCTTTTTATAGCCATTCGATCTGAAATATTCCACTTTTTAACCACCTTATAGTGAAATTGGAAGGTGGTGATAGCTGGAACCACAACAAAAATGGTAAGGATTGGACAGGCCTATGCAAAGCAGGAAAAAGTCAATCCCCCATAGATTTGGGTTTGAAAACCGTGAGTTGCTAAACCGTTTCCTTCAATAACTTGTAAATGCAAATTCCCAAGGTCTTTTAGCACTTGTTTGTTCTTATTTTAAGAAGTTATAAAAGCACACAAAATCAGTTTTGTTATCCAAGCTATTACAAGAGATTTTCAAGAATTAGATGAACTTATTCTGCTTAGCCCACTTATTGACCAAAAATTCTCAATTCCAAATATCTTACATTTCAATTTGATGTAATAGTTATATGTTTTCATTGCCAATTTAAGATAATATTAAAGGCTAATCTATGGGTATCTATGAATTATAGTGATAATATTAAAACATACAAAATATAAGTTACTGTATATGATGACGTCTAGAATATGTAACGTAATCGAAAAAAAATAATGAAAAACACTAACAAAACTGTTTTAGGTTAGGGGAGCCAAAAAGAAGAAATAGAAAGACAGGAGATCTTTGAGGCGAAGAAAGTAAAGTCTATACTTAATTCAAAAGTTAATAGAAGTAGAACACGTATCCTAATCCAAGCCCACTGAACGATAAAAAGTACTATAAATCTACTTTAAATAACTACAACCATCTTGGGAACTACAATAAGCAGAAGAATGCATGTAGCAGGGGATGAATGTTAAGTTCTAATAAATGAAAGATAACATTAATTCTAAGAACGGGTGCGTATGACAATGCGATATCTTAGGGACATGACGTCGGAAAGCATGTATAATAAGGCGGGGTCAGATTATGTGGTAGGCGTATTTCCCCAATAGTTGGAATTTGATGTCGTATTTGCTTGAAGGTAATTTTTAAATAATGTCCATTATGCATTACATTTAATTTAAATAATGTATTAGTAAATACTGCCGAAGAAAAGTATTTATATGTATTTTTTAATTGTTTTATGAGAACCTAATATTTTGATGTAAATCATTTGATAGAAACTAAAAGTGAATATATCGTTGCCAAATCTTGAGTTTACCGGCTATGAATATAACCTCTCGAACCCCCTGGAATTTGAAAATAATGGACACTCGAGTAAGAAGTATTTTGCCTATATTAACCTTGCCTCTCTCAATCGCTGTCGGCTGCAGTTATATTTAAAATAGGGGAAACCGTGATGGCCGAAAGACCATACATTGAAGGAAGTGCCCTCAATGGAACTTTCGAGGCCATTGCCATGCATTTGCACTGGGGCTCGAACGCGAGAGGAGGCTCTGAGCACACCTTCAAGAACCATCGATTCGATGCGGAAATCCACATAGTGCACCGAAATAAGCAGTATGCCACTGTAAAGGAAGCATTGGGAAAAACGAATGGCTTCGCAATGGTTGCCTTGCTACTCAAATACTCCAGGGCTAGTACAGATTAAGCTATTTAAATAATTTGCATGGTTGATAGCTTAGTTTCTTTTCAGACAATTATAAACCACAGAATATTTGGGGTACATAAAATATTTTTCCCTTTGACTAGGTTACTTAAGGGTGGATCAAAAGTCAAGGTCTATGGCGGTCTTAAGCTTGACGATTTATTTGGAACCATGAATAAGGATGTTCACTTCACTTACAATGGATCACTAACGACTCCCGGCTGCCAAGAAGGTGTCACTTGGATCGTGTTCCCAGAGGTCCAACCCATTCTCGTTAACCATGCAAAAATCTTGTGGAAATTGAGAAACAAGGACGGAAAGCCAATGAGCGGAAATTATCGAAAAACTCAGCCAATGAACAACCGGACTGTAATTTTAACTACGGATTGGCTCCCTCACAAAACCATGTTTAGTAAGCACGTGTTCAATGGATGGACTCGAATCGGACACCACTACTATTTTATGCCATAATAAGGCCAATTCTTGAATGCTCTGGCCGTAACTGGAGACAGAAGTCTCATGTAAAGAATTTAATTTAAACCAAATTAATAGCATAGTTTACTTTACCTTAGAGCCGTTTTCTTAAAACACATAAATATAATGTATTGTATAAGGCCCAAAATCTGTAAAATAATAGATTCCAATTGCAATGGAACTTATTCGAAGTTGATTTTCAGCACTGCCTGGCCTCGCATGATGACTAAATTGTCGCCAATAGAAAAAGCAAAATGTGGAAGCGAAGATTTTGCGATCTGCGTCATATTTAGTGGGTGGGAGTTTTAGCAGCCCTTTGAACATTTCTAAACGGCCCTCTGGCGGTTCTTTCCTTATAGGTGATACAAATCTTTCAGAGATTTTCTCCTTCAAGCCAATTCCACAATTAAAATTAACATGTTCGTTTATGCTACTCTCCGATTAACAAGGTCAATGCCAAAAACTGTTTTCAATGTTTTATAAACGATCTGGGCTTAAATGGGGCACTTGGGCATTGAGAGACGTTTTTATTTATAAAGCATTTCGTATGCAGTTCGGGCTGCTCCGCTCTCGCCTCTTTAGGCTTAAATGTTGACAGAAAAAATATTGAAATTTTCATTGAAAATGGAAACAACAAATTTCTGTTTATCTGTGTATAAAAAAAATTAGTCCTAAAAGGAACCTCATTGAAAAAACAGAGTGCAGATTGTATTCTCGAATTAGTTTGGTGTCTGAACAGTTTTAAGGACAACGACAATGGCAAAAATGTCCCCAATTGTTAGGAATGAATTGGCTAATCAACTGTTCTTAACTTTTGTTTGTCGGGCACAGGACGTGTTGCAAAAATAAAACACTTAAGACACTTATTGGATGAACGCTCAGACAGCGCGGCTGATTTTTAAATCACCAATGGAAACTCACGAGACTTATTTGGTTCGTTTTTCACAAGATGCCAATACAAATTAACATACACGCACTCGGAGTTGAAAGAATTGGGCTGATTTCTTTTTGAAGGAAATGTCTCAAGGTTTTGCATTTTTAAATAAGAATCTAAAATTTTCTCATGGCAGAAAACTTTTTTTCGCTTGAGGCTTTGTAAGTGTGAGCAACGAGCTGCGTAAAATTTAATTGTCCTCGCTAATTATGGACGATAAGAGTCGAATTTGGAATAAACTGAATATAGTTTCCCAAAATTGCAGCAGCGAACAAGAAACTAAGTCTGACACCGAAATAGAATATCAAGCTTTCAAATGTAGTAGGACGGGCAGAGATAGACCGATTCCTCTCGTCTTATAAGCAGAAATCTATTATACGCTGAACCCTCGAGAGCAAAGTAGGAAAACAGGAAAGGTCAAAATGATTTAGTTCGTCTTGAGCTTGTTGCTAGTTCCTGCAGTGTTTTAAATTCTGTGCAGAAGGGCAATTAATATAATTATGTTCCTGCGTCGACCGAACTATCCCTTTCGGGCTGTCCGTTTACCGGCTTTGGGCTGTAGGGCGTTTAGCAACTTTAAGAAACAACGTAATTTTCATGTAAATTTAAATTGTCTTTAAACTGTAGCGGAGGTTACGTAGCGAAATGGTTATTAACTCTGATTACATACATATACTCACATTCTGTGACAACCGCGCTAATTTAGCCAAGAAAACTATAAATTGTCCTGAACGATCTTGGAAGAGCGGCAGTCCAGTTGTAGACCTCGACGAAAAGGTTCTGTGAAATTCTAAAAATGCTTTGTGCCGGACGATGCCGAGCCTTGCTCTTGAATTCCTTTGTTGCCTTGCTTTTCACACGAAACATTTTAGGTTCACGCCGAGTAAATTAATCTACCTGGCGATTTTTTAATTCAATATTGTTGCAGTTTTGCAAGCGGATTCTCCGGGCTCTGAATATGACTACGATAAGCAAGGACGCGACTGGCCCGGCCTTTGTTCAGATGGCCTGAGCCAATCGCCCATAAACCTCAGTCTCAATGAGGCAAGTTCAAGAATTATCAACTCAGAGACGATCTAATAGAGAAAAGTATTTTCCACAGTCTAAGATTACCACCATCCCCAGAATCCAATTCCATTACTATAACCAATCTCTGCTTCCTCCTTTGGTTATCACAAACACCGGCAAATCGGGTACGTCCCTGGTAATAACGATCCCTAAAGCAAAATATAATCAAATATACGAGTAAATCCACAGCTAACATGGAGCTTCCCACAACGGTGCGGGGCCAACGCCCCTACATTAGTGGAGGATTGCTTCCTGGGAATTTCGAAGTCCAGAGTGTCCACTTCCATTGGGGCTCGCAGAATTCAAAGGGCTCCGAGCACACCTTTAATTCTGTGCGCTTCGACGCCGAAATGCACATCGTACATAAGAACACCATCTACGCTGATGTAGCCGAAGCAAGCACCCATCCTGATGGGCTGGCTGTGCTTGGTGTTATGCTCAGGGCAGTTCGGCGTCCGATTCTGCAGAATTATGGACTTCAAAAAATATTCAACGAACTACCCAGGATTATTCCGTACAACTCCAGGGCCACTATTAATGGCCGACTCACTGTTGGCCAGCTGTTGGGCTTCATAGCTACCGGAGAATTTTACTCCTATAACGGTGAGACTGCCTTATATTTAGTCTTATATTTTTATTTACCTTCTACTTTGCCAGGATCATTAACTACCCCCAACTGCGCGGAAGCTGTGACCTGGACAGTTTTCAGTGATGTCATTGAAGTTCCCGAAAAACAGATGATGAAGTTCTGGCAGCTTAAGGACAACCGCGGCCTCCCGCTCGTTAATAACTTCAGGGAGCTTCAGAGTTTATACGGCCGAAAAGTCTATTATAGGGTGAAGGATTGGTTGCTATAAAATGAAACGATGCTGATTACTATTCTGAAATATCATATCCACAAAACACCACACAAAACAACAACGGCTAGTTTAAAATAAAATTATAACTGCAAGCGGAAAAGAGGAGTGTTTTTTAGAAAACCCATGCTGCCATCGATATATACAGCGGTCAAAGGAAATTTTAACTCATTCCGTCTAAATTAATTACATTCATTTTGGAACACATGGGAAACGTTTTTTGGTAGTCGAATGTCAACAATTACAAAAATTAAGAAATCAAATACATTATCCAATCATGTTGGTATATTTGAGGATAATTTAAAGGTCCGTTTTGTTTGGGCTGTATTAAAATCCTTCAGTCATGGAGGTTGCGTTTTTTCACTGACACGACTTTAATATAATTTGAAGGAAACCTCGGGAAGTGCTTATGCTGTTTAGAATTTAAGTAATGTTAAATGTTATTTGATTATTGTTAAATACTGCTTACTGATCATCCCTAAATTAACCGAACACCCTCAACTCACTGATCGCTTCCGTGAACTTGGTTGAAATTAAGATTTTCTAAATGTATAAATGCAATTATTACTTCAACACTCTCCACAACCCAAAACTTTTTTTGCACATGTACATAAATTGAAAATGAAACTCTAAAATGTACCAAGGAAATGTCCATCCAAAACTTTGACTGTACCTTGGATTTAAAATTAGTTATTCGAATTCTAACTAATATTTCGACTTCTCGTATATTTATATTTTCCAATATATTTACTAATATTGCTACCTACAATTATCGCAATCCCTATATACTTAAGGCTCTTTATTTATATTTCTATTTGGCTTAGTATCCAGGAACTTCTCATTTCTTGAGTTTTATAGTCTATTTTTAAAGAGCTTAATGGATCGGTTTTTATCTGATCATTTTGTTTTTATTGGCCAACGGCAGGCGTAAGCGCATTTCCGTTAAAGCGCACGAAATTATTGTTTGCTTTCACTTATATTTATGAATTTCTGTCGCCTAATTGCTTCTTTCAAAAGACAATAATTAAGCCCTAAATATAACCCATGTTACCCAGTCCACAGCCCTTTGTTGTTTGCGGTTCTTGTCTCCCCATAGATTAACCCATTTGATTTATGGGTACTAGGGAGGCTTTATCTCCTTTATGGGCTTCAGCAGATTGATGTCGAATCCAACTTGAACACAGGTAAGCTACAATTCTTGTGATGGACTTCATGAATGCATAAATCATGGGGGGGTTAGGGAGCATTCTATTTCTCTCATAATTCGTCTATTTTTGTAGGTTAATGTGCGGGACCTTGCCTGTCACCAAAGTAGGAGTAGAGGGAATTCTACGAAACGGATGAAATATTTACTTCTATTTCACTCCCGCCGGCCAAATTTCAGTTGTTTAAGTACAAGGATATTTTCTTTGGGCCTAATATTTCTCTGCCGCAAGTCTTATATTTTTGAGCGTGATTGGTAAAAAAGGATAAATCAACACGTTTCAAATTTATGTAATACATTTTATTTAGAACTTTACTAATTTAAATATTTTTAAATCACAACAAAACGAGTACATGCACACATTCTGTAATCGGCCATCCATGGGTAGACAGGAAGGTAAACGAACAACTGGCCTAGTAAGCTTTCGTTGAGCAAATAGAATAGTGAAGCTGAAACAGTTTAATGGGCAAAGTCGTTTACATAGAATAACCATTAGTTACAATCGTTTTCTGTTTAGCTACAATGGCAATTAGCAACGCAGAACATTAAAGAAGATGGGCAAATTCGTAAAATATATCGTAGATATACGTATATATACAATTATATTTCGTATAGATATTTTTAAATATTTCTTACTCTTTTACAATTTTTCGGTTGTGTGTAAAAAAGCACAGTCAGGACTAAGGATTCAAGTTCATCAATTTCAATATTAACGCGTTCAAAGAGTATTTTTTGCAAGACGTTTTGGCTGACTCGTTTCTTAAACTTATATCTTCCAAAGAGATATGTTTTGTTGTGTGTGTGTGTGTGTGTGTATGTGATGGGCGGAATCAACAAAATTCAAAATTATATGCACATTCTTGCATTGTCTGAAATAAATAGGTTAAATTTATACGGTAAACCTGAAGGTATTAGAACTAAGAATTTGCAATTTCTTAACGACACTTAAGCGGTTAATTATAATCCTATTGCCGTGGTTGAATCGCCCCCTAAAGAACCGATTACTGCACATGTGTGTATGACTTTTGAGTGGGCCATTATAAATACATTGGTTTCCGATCTAAGAATGACTAGGACAATTCAACGCAGGACATGGGCGTGCAGCCAATGAGGGCAATCGGGAAATATTTCACGTGGGTTTGCCATTGCGATGAAAGCTGGAAAAACTTAACGCCAGTCCATTCCGTTCCATCGATATACACTAAAATATACAAAAAAAGGGAAAAGTTATAACCTAACATGATTTGTATTTTAAATTCAAGTTTTAAAACGATTCCCTTTCCTTCGCCTTTTAGTTTTCAGGAAGATAGAGGATTGCTGTGGGTCTAAAGTCGGACTGCTCGGAGATCAGCATCTTTGAGATCTATCTCTAAGTCCCTGGACAAAGAGCGACCCGGCCCTGCCAACAAAAGTTCCGTAGATTTTCCAATAAGTACGACCATTTTAAAGAAACCTGCCAAAAAATCATGTGATTCTGATGTTTGGTCAAAGAGTTACAGTGATTTAAGTGACAGTCCTCTTGATATTCTAAAAACAAAACAGTTTCCTGTGTTGATTTATCATTTTGATGGGGAAAAACGCAGTGAAAGTCCAGCAATGGCTTGGAAATCTGTTCCTTCGAAATCAACCATTTGTCGTTGGTGTGCTGAGTTTACGCCGGAAACTATCAAAAAAGTCCAACAAATCGTTTTGCAAGAAGGGTATTTAAATGTCATAGAATCGCTGCTTTGAATAAAGTCGAATATTGTCAAAAAAGTGTGAGACTTAATTTAAGCTGCACAAAATTATGAAGGGAACCCAACTCGCATTTTCTTTTTGCTGAAGCTATGACAATCTTTTGGACAGCTATGACAATCTTTCAAAGCTAAAAGTCAGAAAGTGAGAGGTCCACAGTTGTAAAGGAGAAGAAATAGGAAGCTCCTTGCAAGTTCAGTAGCTTTGGATATTTTATGTGTTCAATTCTCTCCGAGGGGGTTTGGACTTACCTCTCAGCGGCACTGGATGCGACTGCTTCGGGGAGCAAATCAAACGAGCCACGCCCTCAACGCACTGCTCCTTCTCGAGATCGCGCTCCTTGTCTTTTTTTTTACCAAGCCGCATAACTGACACAACGAAATGAACATGAACATCCGTTCGGAATGCTTTAATTCACGCAACTCACTCTGCTTCTGCTTCTTCTCCTTGGTGGCATAGCTGACGGTCAGTCCGGTGGACATGTCGCTCATTTGCTGCGCATGCTGGGGAAGACGCCACACCTGCAGATTTCTGAACGTGCTTTTGATGCTGTTCTTGCCACTGGCATCGCCGCTGCGTGTCAACCCGCTCTTAGATTCCTTCGAGTGCGGCTCACCCGGCCGTACCAGGGGCCAGTAGTCGACCTGCAGCTCGACTGCCTCGCTGGAGGGACTCTGAGACGAGAGCAAGTTCAGGGCATCGCTGGCGCCGCGGTCCTTGAACAAGGCCCCGGCCGATGGTGGCGTTTGCAGTGGTGGGGAAGTCCGACCCAGGGCACCCGAAGGCGGTGGCGGCGAGCCCGACATAACGTGATGGACATTGGGGGAGCCCTGGTTGTTGATGGCAATGGCCAGGGTCGTCGAGGGTGCGCCACCTCCCGCCGCGTTGGCCGCCGAAAGCCCAGCTGCATTCTCGTCATAATCAAGGGAGGCCTGGGCCCCATCCCAGCAACCAATTCGCACATCCTAAAATGCAAGCACTGTCAATTATCCATCACCCAATTCTCAATCCTCTCCCACTTACGCTTACGAACGGCACAAATATTTGGCAGGAGTCCTCGTCTTTGTAGTTCACCATGGCCTCGGCTATGGGAATCTGCGTGCACGGCCCGGTGGCGTTCAAGTAACGCTTTATTCGCTGCACCAGCTCGGCTATGTCCGACTTTCCAACCGATGCCGCATCGCCCAAGTTCGTCGTCAGCGCTGTGGCATTGACCGTAGTCACCGCAGTGACAGCCGCTGCCGTGGTGGCCGCCCGCTCGCACAGCTGTGTCCAGTTCTCGGACCCGAACATGGCCGCGTAGGTCTGGTCCATCTGGCCAAGGTGACGGGCCACGCTTCCGCTGCTGCTTCCTCCCATTGGCACCAAGTAGAAGCGCAGGTAATTGAGCCAGTCCGGCGGCCGCACTCCCAACAGATCCACGTAGTGCCGCAGCGTGGCCCCCTGCAGCCAGTCGCCTCCGATGAGCAGTATCTTGACGGTGTGCGGCGGCTTGGCGTTGGTGTTGCAGCTGAAGAGAAAAATTGCATTGAGGACTGGGCTGAGGTCACACTGAAGTACTCACTATTTCTGCAGTTTCGCCATGAGCGCCTGCAAAACCGCCTTGACCTCGGCCGTGTTCTGCGGCACGAAGGCCGGCTTGAAGGAGTTCGCGAACAGAGAGACCAACATCGACAGCAGTCCCGAGCCGCCCAGGGCCTCGGGGGGACTCACTATGGATACCACTTCGGGCACCGTGTTGTCCTCGATGGCAAACACGCGACTCAACTGGTCGAGCAGCAGCTTTCGGGGCTCCACGTTTGTGGGCGACAAGCATGTCTCTAATACTGAACGCGGCTCAGCGCTGAGGCTCAGGGTCTGCTTCCGCTTGCCACTGGAGCCGGCTCCGCTGCTGACTAGACCCAGGCCAGCAGAGCTGCCGGCTGGGGCATTGGTCGAGGTTCGAAACAGTCGAGACCTCTTCTCAGTCTGGGCTGCTGAGGCATTGGCAGTTTGGCTGGAAACCACTGAGCCCACTGGCGTCAGTTGCTGCTGCAGTCTCGCGAATTCCCGCTCCCGCGGGGGGCTGTTCTGGGGGTCAGAGCCCTGGCCGTCGGTGGGACCTGCGTTGCCTTCGTTGCCCGAGCTGTCGAGATCGCCGCGGTCTATGGAACAATGAGAATAATTTTACTTTCACCTCCATATAAACGGGCCATCGGGGGAGGAGGGCAGTCAAAGGAGGAAGTGCAAGTTCTAGTGAAATGGAGAAGTTTCCATCCACAATCCGGCCTACAAGGGATCAAAGTTCTACACCACAGATGGGTTCCTGAGCAGGCGAGAGCCCTCTACGAACACAATGCACACATTTATGAAGGTTAATACGGAAGAGCATGCAAACAGGCTTAACTCATACTCAGGAGAGAAAACACAGGAGTGCAGCTTAAGAACTACAAAGCGAAATGAGTGGATATGTAAATGTTTGTTTTCGACTGGAGCAGGACTGCAGGCAGCGCAGGAGGTATGAGATTTAAGTCTGGGATCACTGGGACTTGAGTGTGCAGGGGGGGGATTGCAGTGGGTGTGTGCGTGTGTGTGTGGGCGGAAGCTTAGAGAATTGAGAATTTCGGTTGGAGTCATTGAGAAGTTAATCTAGGTTTCTGATTAGATTTGTAGTATTCACAGACCTGGTGTTGTTGCCGAATTGTTATTGTTTGTTAAATGAATGCTTTTTGGGTTTTTGTTATTATCAATATTGTAAGATGAATTGGTCAATTGGTCGCTTTTATCCGATGATCTGCGTTCTGAGTTTCCTGCAAAAGAAATTTTCAAGCCATGCATAATGTTCTGTTTTCATGTCAAACACATTTCGTATTCAAATATAAATACAACTAAAAATAATTTATCGCAAATTTCCTCAGTGTGTTCAACAAAAAAAATCTCCACAAAGAATCTACAATTGCTGCCTAGCTGATGTAATTATCCGGAGCCGGCGAGGCTGGCCAAGCTTAGCCTAAGGGGATTTACGGTTCGAACTTGCATGCCTTCCTGCCGTTTTGTGTGTTTCTGTTTCTGTTGTTGTTGTTGTTGTTTAATGGAAGTAACAATTTCGCAATATTTCAAACAACTGAGAGAACAGTAAATAAAACGCGCTCGACTACATTACATGATGCAAAGGGTAAACAAAGATATACATATCTTAAATACAAAGCGATCGTTGAGTTCCATATTTTAAACAATACCAAATACTTGCTAGACAAAAGACACACACACTTCTCACGGGGGGCACTCACCCGCGGCCGCAAACTGCGCCGATCCCGCATTGGCTGTCGGGTTGTCGTGCAGGGTGATCCGGGAGTTGGTGAAGAACGGACGCAAGGACGGCTTGGGCGTGGAGCCAATGGATATGCTGTCCATGTCGGGGCCCGAGTCGTCGCCTTCGCAACAGGAGAGCGACTCCAGCTCCTGGAAGAGGGCGTCCAGGTCGCGCTCGCCATGCAAAGTTGCAGTGCCTTGTTGGGCGTCGTCTCCCAGCTCCTCGCTGGCCTTGAATCGCTTCAGCAATGCCACAATTTTTTGCTTAATGTTGCGCTGCTGCAGCGAAATCGTCTGAAACACAAAACAATTGCCAGTTTAAATTCTGCTATAGAAGCTTTTCCCGTTAAGTTTGCAACGATTTAGATTTCCAATCAGCATTCTAAGGTCTTTAATATAAGAGAACAGTGTTCTAAAGATTCAAGCTCTGAATTGAGACAGTGGCTATGGTAAAGGAAGACCTTTAGAACTCCTTTAAACTTACTGAATGAAGAAATGTCTTTTGTATGTGATATTCATATATAATCAATAGGTAATTCTTTAGATCTTTAAGATCATCTTATTGGATTCGGGGAAGTCTGTCGAACGAAGGACCAACGGATTGATAAACGTTATCTGGTGTTTATATCGTTAACTCTTTTATTCTGGAGATTATTACTTTAAACTTGAGATATCATAAATGAACTGGAAATCCTTCCCCCTTGGGGGATCGAAATTTGTTGCATTTATTTATCGAGTTTTTTAATCTTTCTTTATATCTTTTGGGGAACTCAGTGAGAGCACTTATGATGGAAACTTGACTCACCCGACTGAATTTGGTGCGCGATGTGTTTTTGTCTTTTATTTCGAATTCGCTGTCGCTATCCACCGGATGCTGGTGTTGGGCGCCCCCAAGGGTGATATCTTCTATTCCAGAGCGCTGGAGTTTCCTGTATTTCTGCATCTCATGCTTCGTAGCGTTGTAATTCCTTTTCGTCTCGTAACCCGTGCTGCCGAGCTCGTTGGCCTCGTCGTTGAATTCCCCCGAACTGAACTCGACTTCCTCGTCGTCATCGGAGTACTCCGCGATCCGATCTACATATAAAGCCGATTGCATTCTATCAGTTTATTATTTTAATAATCAGGATAGCTGCGAAAGAAGGCTACCTTCTTCCCGGATTAGTCATTGCGGTGATGGAAAAATCTGATTAGTCATGCGGCTACCAAGATTTCACATTTAAAGGTCGTGCTTTTTATGGGAACAAAGAAAGAAACTCACAAGTGAGGGAACGGAAACAAAGCCCTTTATGTGGAGATATTTATAGAACCTTACGACGACCGGGGTTCAAATATCGTAATAAGGCGGAGAGGGGAGCGGAGGGGAATTCGCGACCTTGGTTTCTCACCTGCAAGCAGGACACTGTTGTTGTTTTTATTGTCATGGTCAACTGGAATCGAGGACACACGTTCCGCCCGCAGGCAAGCCACCACGGTGCCTGGGCGTCCGTTCTTCCCAGACGATATAAGCTCAATAGACATATCCATGGACTTCTGCAGCACGGCGTCCATGCGGATGATGCCCTCGGCCAGGGTCTTGTAGCCCAAGATCGTGCGCGACTTGTATTTCTTCCGGCGTTGCAAAAGTATCACCAGTCTAAACAAAAATAAGACGATACAGGCATTTCCGACGCATTCCAGTTGGTTCCTCACCTGTTGCCATCTCGCTTGATAAAGTGTGGATACTGGAGACTGAAGTTAAGGTCCAGCTCCGTTTCTGTCAGGGGCACGATGGCCCCCACTCCTCCAGGTACTGGGGCAATGCCTGCATTGCTGATGTATCCAGTCGAGCCCATAGGTCCCAGGCCACCGAAGCCCACGCCTGGAGAGCTCACCTGCAGGGCGGCGGAGTTGAGGGGCTGTTGCAACAAGGGACAGACTGAAGCGCTGTTGATGGATATTTCGTGGGAGCGCAGGGTTCGTTTGGAGCTCTGCATTTTGACGGCCAGGGAAAGCGAGGTGGTGTCGCCGGGCAATGGGATCATTATGGAGATACGGGTTATTGTAAGCGAGCACAGTCTGAAAGGATCAAATTCAATAAGCATTATAAACATCACAAAGCTATAGCAAAACTATGATTTCAAGGGGCGAATGGAATGGATCCAATGCGGAATCGCACTTTGCTCCATATGCTAAAGATTTGCATCTAAATGATGATCCATGGGCGTCCCTAAGATCCCTGCATGATCAATACTTCTACCATTGCCTTGCTAGGTGGTAAATTGGTTAATGGGAATGGAGGGATCTAAACTGAACTTGGACTGTGCTTCATATTCATAAAGAGAGGGATTTGGGTGATGCTCCATGGGCGACCCTAAGTTCCCTGAATGCAGTTCTTTCCTGCATTGCCTGGTGCTAAATCGGCTAAATAGTCCTCAGGAAGTCTCGCTAAATCAATTAGGGAACACTTTGGATGTTAGGTTCGAATGGAAGCCACATTTGTGGGGGTCCAGAACTCTAGCTCTATGATCTTGATCTCTCTCTCGACTTCGGAGTGAATTAGTTGGGGCGACTTCATCCCTCACAAGAGAAACATAAGCACCTCGTAGTGTAGGTGAAGGGAAGGACTCTTACCGTGGTATACAGTTCGGTGGCGTGCGATCGACCTCCCAGGCTGCAAACAGCTTCATGGGCACCGGTTTGGCCGGCGCTCCCGAGCTGGCCATCCCGCTGCCCGACACTCCAGTGGCATATACGCTGCTGCCCATGGCAGCTCCAGAGCCGCCTCCCCCGCCCATGTTCGCAGCCAGTTTGTCAACCAATTTTGCTGACTTGTCTACCATCTTCATGGTCAAAGGATCCCGGGTGTGTATTCAATTCCTATGGGGTCTTAGTTCCGTATGGCCGGCTTTGTTGCTCTTTGTTTAATGGTGAAGCACATTGTGAGTCGCTTTCGTATTGTTTATTCGTCGTGATGGATTACTGGAACACACTACACAATAACATTTTCTTGAAGTCTAAATTGAATTTGAACGCTTCGATTTAGTTTATCCGTAGTTAGAGTTTTCGGGGTTTGCTTGATTTTTATTTTTGTTTTTCTTTTGTTTGATAGTTATTCCGGGCCAAAATTTTCTGAGCACTCTTACCCTGAAGACCTCAGGAGGGCGTGTCTCCGCCGCTGGCTGTTTTTTGTTGTTTTTTTATTTGTTTTTACTTTGTTGTTATACAGAGAATGCAGATTTGGGGAACGCGAGCGGGCCAAACGTTGTGCAATGGCTTGAGAATCTCGAAACTCTCGGGAAACAAATTTTGGGCAGAGCTTAGCCCGATTGAGTCCGATTCGTCAGAAACGATGAAGCATAAAGCGACTTAGTCAGCTGGGCTTGCAAATCCGTTTGCAGGGGCCTGCAACAATGCGGACGGCGGGACTTTGGCAGCTGCTTACCGTTGTGCGTGACCGCCATGCCGTTCTATTTGGTGGCAAATGTCGCTCTTTTTGGTTGAATGTCACATCCCACAGTCTGCAGAGAAAGTCAAAAGCAAAGGGGCTAACTGAGGCAAGAGAACTGGCAACGGTGTCTCAGCAGCAGTGCGCGAGCTCTCTAGTTGGTACTTTTGCCAATTTCGGGCTGTCTGTGTATGTGTTTAGGGTACATACACATGCAGGCATGCATGAAAATATACGCAAACGCGTATGATTAATGCTCTCTGCTTTCTTTCTCTCGCGAATGCATAAACAAAAAACAAGACTGTGTGTAGCAGTGAGCAATGGCCGCACTTGAGCACTTCTAGCACGTCACTTTATATGAGGCTTTAAAGTATTTCCCGAACGCACTGAATATCGCTTTTGCGGCTGTATTATTAATAAGTTTTAGCTTAAAATTTTTGCACACGGCAAGCGTTGTCCTCTTGTCGATGCGGAGTTGCGTTCCGATATTTTTGTAAGTGGGTTTGTAGCGCAGCAGTCTGGTAACGCCAATACTTGAATTATCGCTTGTAGCTATCGATAAGTTTGCCAGCAACCCTTGTTTAAAATTTCGAATTCTATTTTACCGTTTTTACCGCAAATGCATCGACAAATCCCACCACATGTTTGGAAATATTATGCGAGTTCAAGCAATCACTGGTGTATAAAAAGTATACAAAATATGCCAATTGAAAAGGACGTCAAATTTACTGTTCACAAAAGACTGGCGCCTTAAAAATATTCAGAAGCAAATTAAGGTAATAAAACTCAAAGAATTTAATGGTTTGAATAAAAAAAAAAAATAGAGGGAATGTTTCAAATAAATATTTAATTCTATAAATATAAATAAATTAGTTTTGTTTAATTGCGTAAGTAAGATCCAAGAGCACATTTGGCTTATTGTTGTTTTCCAACGAAAAAACTACTTAGATCCTTACTCGTGCGGAATATGATCGGCCGGTTATTGCGGGGCTGAGGTATCCGGTAATTGTTTTGGAGCAAGTTTCCATCCTCATCCTCAATACTCCACAGTGCGGATGCATATTCCAGTGGCAGGGGGAGCACTTGAGGGAACACATGCCAAGTCACTGCCTCGGAGCAGCCCGGCGTTGTTAATGAGCCTCCATAAGTGAAAAAGTCTCTTGTATTCAGGTCACCCAACATTTGTCCCAAAGTCACTGAGCCCGAAAGCACGGCCTCAGCGCCATACGCAACAATGTTGGGAACCTCGCTAAAGAGTCGTCTAAGGCCAGGATAAAGCCTGTCTGGGCTCTGTAAAACAACTTAAATAGAGAAAATCTATAGTCCCACGGGAACAATAAACTTACATGGACAACTTTGAACATCACTCCCAAAACAGCGAGACCGTCGCGATGGTTGACAGCTTCTTCAATAGAAGCGTAGCGCGTGTTGCGATGTACAATGTGCAGCTCGATATCGAAACTACGTTTATTAATAATATGTTCAGAGCCTCGGGTGGTGGGGGAGCCCCAATGGAAATGCAGACCCTCAGCTACATATTGCGACTTGAGCATGCCTCCTGTGATCCAGGGCTTTTGGCCATTCTTTGTCTCCGGAATATCCATGTGAACTGGCAATCAACTAAATCAAATTAAGGCATAATAGATTAATTATGAGGTCCCACCTGAGTGCCCATTGTTAACTATCGTCAACGGCCCTTTCAGCATGACGTCATAATTTCCAAATCTAAGTCGAGGAAGTGGCAATACCAGAGACTGCAAGAAAAAACAAACCCAATTGATGAGAAACAACTTTTCCCCACTTCCCCAGCATTAATATGTACAAATGTAAATAAACGCGACGCTATTATTTACGCTAATGTGCTTCGGTTATTTGTTACTTCCAAACTAATCGTTGCGAAGAGGCCTGAAAAGTAGATCAATTTGCCGCTCGGAAACAATTTCGAATAATAGCCTATCTTTATCAAATTAGCAGTTGCAGCGGAAGTTATTATTTGTTACACTTCTTGAACCGCGCGGCGATGTTCGGATTACGCATTAATGTCACTTTACATCGATAAGGCAGGCTATGTACTGGGACTGATTTTTACCTCCTTGACGGACAATCGGATTGGAGATTGCCGAAGTCCCGATGAGCACGTTCCGCTCCAGTCTGCTCCATTTTGCTCGTAGTTCCAATGAGTTACCGCACCTTCTATAAGACAAGCGAACCATTGGGCTTAAGTACACTGCGGCCATAGCCGATAACGGTAATGTATTATACCATTTGGAGTTGGTTGTGGATAAGTCAGTGGGAGCAGGAGAAAAAGTTTTTGTAAAACACTCGGCACCACCATCCTCAGTTAATGCAATATTCCTTCAAATTTAAGAACACTCAGTCGCTAATTTTAATTTAATTTAATCTGCGTCCGATAAGCAAATGTGCCTGCTCCGCGAGACACCACTGAAATACCCCAAAAGTTAAACCTCCAAAGCTTTTATAGTTACGCGCCGGCGCAGCCGCCAGTTATGCTGATGGAGCCAAGACTCCGCAGCCATGCGCGTGGCTTGCGAGTGTTTGTTTACAAACATGTTTGGGATCCCGAATGTTGTAAGGTCTTTTGCAAACATAGAGAACCCAGTTGTGGGTGATAGAGGGCCTGGCTTGATTGAACAACTGCAAGCATTGAGCGCGTCTAGAAATGGAACAGTCAACATGAATGGCCGCCAAGAAGCGAATGCAACTCAAAAAAAGATATTGAAAGGCATATAATTTTTGGATCTTACGATTGCGAAATGCTTATATCCGGCTATTTAGAAACTATCATCCTCTTTTCTTAAAGTTTTCTTCCAGGGCTGGCTCAGGGTTCTTTGTACGAATTACAAGGCATTTTATTACCTCCTCAAATTAAATACTCCTTGCCATTGTATTCCTCGTAGAATTTTACCAATTTATAGTGAAATTAAGTACTTAATTATTTTATGTTAAGTACGTTAAACGTGAAATTTCACCCAATTGACTTTAAAAGCAAATCTATTCGCAATGTACGTTGGGTTTTTCAAAGGAACGTTACTTGTCATTTAAATTAAAAACGCTGAATGTGTCTTCTAGTCTTATTTCCAAGAGTAAGCAATTTTAAGATTAACGCGATGCCCATGCAGATGACTCGAGTGTGGCTTTTAATTTAGCTTGTTCAATTATCCTTTTCTTGCTGACTTGATTCCTAATAATTTTGACATAATTCGTGTGTACAAAATGCGGTTAATACGCTTACGATATAATTTTATAATTTTGTTACTATATAGAAGTATTTTTAATTTTGTATTATTTGTGAGGCTTGCATTCTTTGGTTGTTTCTATCTCTTCTGGCCAAATAAAATATCTCCAACAGGCAGATATTTCCAAGTCTTACCATAAATCCTTGTTAAGTATTAGCTAGCTAAATTGTCACTTTTGCTAACAGTTCAATAAAATAAATTAATTACGCATAACTATACGAGTGTACATGAAAGTGGAGATGCACAGTTCGACAAGCTGCCGAGCTTATTAATAGAAAATGTATGCGGAACTTCAATTACACAAATTTGTATTTATTTGTTGGCGGTCACCCGCATCTTGCATACGGCAACAAAAGAATCACCCTTCCAAAGTTTGCGGCTTTTTAGGTAACAGTATTTTGTTGAATTATTTTTTAATTAAGATGACTGTGACGGAGGCATGACCAACTCAAGAAAAGTGAATCTGTTGTTTGTTTGCAGACTCACTTTTACATCTAAATCACACAAAATTTGATGTTATGATAAACAAAAAGTGTGTCAAAATTGGCATAGTAGCAGAAATGACAGTTCAGAGCTTAGAATATGCTAATTTTCGGCGGTAGAAAGCCGCTGGCGAGGAGGACGTGTGCGCTTAAAGCCGATGGGAAGCTAATTTAAATACGCATTTTAAAATCTGATTGATACGCCCTTTTCAAATGTAAATTTAAGAAATCTTTTTTAGGCAGAACCGTGTAATATTTTTGTTCTTTTTTCATTTCGCGAAAATACATAATTAATAAACTAGGCTACACGGGTAGGCTCGAGTCTGAATAACTGAATATTAATTATGAAATTGTAGAAAGTATATCGCAAGTAAAAAAACTCGCGCTTTAAATAACAATCCGACTCGAAAAGGCTTTGAAATTTTGGCTTTGCCATCCCACATTAACAATAATGGTCTTAAAAAAGTTGAAAGAATAGCTAACCTAAATTTTCGATACTTAATTTTTTGGCAATTTATTGAAGGCGTTAAGTATAATTTGTAATCTTTGAAGACCCTATACTTAAAGACAGAGCTATCCCTTAATCAGTTGATAGATTGGAGCCGAATATAATTATATATAGAATGAATAATTATTCCAATTTTTAAATTGGGTTTCAAATGAGTGCCGTCGAAGTTCAACTGTTATTGCTCGGAGAAAGCTAATGGGCTCTCGCATATTTAAGATTTCTTAAAACGTGCTTAAACACTTTCACTTATGTCAAGAACTCAGCCATTCTCAATAACAGAGTGGATACAAATGGAAATAAAAAATGTGTGGCTGTTCAGAAAATAAGGATAAGTAAGGATAAATGTATTTTTTGTTTTGTGTAAATATAAGTAATGTAATTTTCCTTTAAACTAACAAGGAAGATAAATGATATCTCAAGTATCGCGATTGATTTGTGTTCCTCACTTTTCCCTTAATGTGCAACGGCCAGTTTTTGTTTGTGGCTAGTGGGTCAAAAATCGCCCACAACATGTGAAATGATCTCATAGTTGCGCTCAATGCTGCTGTCAACATCCAGAGAATCGCCAATGAAATGCATTTCCACATGCTCTTGAAAGTCCTTGAACGAAACCTGATTAGTAAACATCTTGCCACACATGGGACAGGTCTTGTCCAAGGCATCGGCTTTAAGTTTCTCTTGCATTATATTCAGTCGGGCGGGATGCGTTGTCGTAATATGGCCATTGAAAGTATAGGCTGGGCTGGAGCTGGATTCGTTTAAATCAAGTCGGCGCTGAAGGTTAAGGCTTTCATTGGTTTCCAAGCTTTTGTCGGCCGTTTCGGGCTTATTAGCGGGTTTCTTCGAGCAGTCGGAACATGGCTGACGCATTGCTAAAAAAACCCATAAATTTGTATTCGAAACTTGGAATTTAAGTAACAAAATCTTACCAATACGGGACTTTAAGTTGGTCAGTGCTGAAGTCAAGTCTTGCTGCTGCTTAAGCGCCTCTCGATGTAACTCATCAAACCCGTTTATATATTGGTTTGAGTCCATGTTGGCGTTGGCCCCTAAAGCACCAAAATCATCTAAATTGAGGGCTATTTCTTTGAAGTTAACGTCCCGAATACTGTCCGAAATAATTTTTTGTCGTAGCCGTGGATTTGGCGAGTGCTGTGTAAAAGTTTTCGATCTAATCAGATTTTGGTTGGCACTTTGGCTCCCCGTATTCCTGCACGAACTTATCGGAGACATTGTGGGGTCTTCTTCGCCTTCCTGCCGCCTTTCCGACTCTCGCGACTGGGATTGCTGCTTGGATATAAGTGACAGTCGTGACCACAAGCGCCGGTTTTCGTCGGACACCATGCTGATGTGGTTGCTAAGCTGTTCCTTCTGACGCTGCAGGTCTGCCACTTTTATGCGAAGTGAATCAACTTCGCTGTCTGTACCGTCGACGGTGCTCCCAGGGCAGGCTCCATCACGCAAGCGTTGGTTTTCTTCTTCGACATTACTAACTCGCCTTTGCAGTTGGATACAACGCTATGAGAAGGGTTTTTTTGTATTTTTTGTTGTCTTTTGCACCCAATCATACTTACGTCTTTCATTGTTTGCAGTGCCACTTGTAACGCGTAGTTGGTTGGGTTTTTGTCTCCATTGTTATTGGTCAACGTGGCCGAAATGGGGTCCATTTTGTTAAATTGTAGTAAAGACTATTTCCATACGAGTGAGGTGTGTCGTGATGCAACTTAATTCAACATAATTAGTAATTACATTCAGCTCACAATATCTGCAACGGCCGGGGTTGCCAACATGTCCAAATGATGTTGCATTTTTTACAGCAAGTGGGCAGTCCTGCTTCAACATCAACAAAGTTTAACTTTCGCAAGCAAAAACACCTGTCTGGCTCCGGATTTTCAAGGGAACTTAGATATATTATAATAAACGTGCTTTTTAAATAAATATTAAAGTTTTATCTCATATAATTTTTTTGCTTTTAAGTACAATCAAATTTTTGAATCGCGCGGCTTGGCTTGGTTGGTTTTCATTTATTTGGCATTGGATATTTTTGTTTCAGGAACACGCATATTCGCGAAAATACCACAATTCCTTCCGAGAATGGAAGTAATGACAAAAGAGTCGGGAAGGGAATAAAATCAAATGCAATGTTTACAATAACATGTCTAGAGTTGCCGACTTAAATTTTAAAAATTAGTATCGTAGAAATGAATATATGAAGATTGTATTTTTAACAGCGCACCAAATAAAGGCGCTCAGAAAAAATAAAGGAAGAATAGCGCATTAAAAGTATTATAATCCAAAATAAATCAAATGTTTTTCTGCGATGACAACAAATTCGGGACGGACAATACCGCGCGGCATTGTATAATATCAACAAGAATATGCTTTATGGCCAAAGTTTAGCCACATTTTTTATTAAATATAAAAGAAAAGTCCTTCAAAATGCGGGACATGGTATAAGGCACCTAAATGCCACATCAAGTTCACAGAAGATATTGTTCTTTGGTACCGACAACTTCTCATTGCCAAGTCTCCAAGCACTCACCGAATTAAGGTAAAAAAAAACTGAAGAAAACAGCAGCGTTATTTAAAAAAATGAATCTTACAGCCATGGACAGAATCTGGCAGTTGCCACTGTGATAAAAAACCCGGCCAACTGTGTTCGCACTTTTGCCGAGCGCAGAAATATACCACTTTTTGGATGGCCGATTGGAAGGGAAACGTGCAAGGGATTTGATGTGGGTGTTGTGGTTTCCTTCGGTCATATGATCCCTTTGGAGATTATAAATGCATTTCCCAAAGGCGTGATTAATGTCCATGCAAGTCTCCTGCCCCGCTGGAGAGGCGCAGCCCCCATATCCTACGCACTTCTAAGCGGTGACAAGAAAACCGGCGTCAGCATAATGAAAATTGAGCCTCATAGATTCGATGTTGGTCCTGTGGGTAAATAAATTCTATAATCATGGAACTCTAGCTAAAACCTAGTTTTCAGATATTGGCGCAATCAGAACTGGAAATTAAAGAAGGCGCGCTTATGCCAGAACTTCACAGTGAGCTGGCCCAAGCGGGGGCCAAGTTGCTCTGTGAGACTGTAAATCGCTTGGATGCCAGTTTACTGGAAGCGCGATCCCAGGACAACTCATTGGCCACATATGGTAGAAAACTGAACTGTTACCCCATTTTCCATTTATATAGGACTAATATTTTTCAGCTCCAAAAATTACCTCCCGCATGACGGAAATTGTGTGGTCGGATCTTAACGCGGCCGAGATTTATGCACGATACAGGGCTTTGTATGGCTTTAAAGCGTTGACCACCAAGTTTATGGAGAAGAAGGTTCAGCTGCTTAAGATGCGTCTGCCGGAACAATCGGTGCCTGGTCCGCCAACGGAGCCAGGGCATTTTATTTATTCGAAGGCACGGAAGAGCCTTGTTATAAGTTGTGCGCAGGGCACGCATGTGGAAATTTTGGAATTGCGTTTGGAGGGAAAGAAAGTAATGAGCGCGCAGGACTTCAACAACGGGTTCCTTGGACGGCCTAGGGAACCCATGGATTCGTTATATTTCACCCAAAATAAACAAAGAGTTGGTTAAAATGGCTAACAGATTGATAATTTAATGCAAAACTTAGCCCAAGTCACTTGGCTTCACTTCCTTTGTGTCAGTTTGGCGTTGGATGGATTTTTGTAACAGATTTTTCGTAAACCACATTGGGCGCGGTCTGTCTATTTCGACTATTCGCTTTCCCTTCAGCTCATCAGCTGTCTGGTCTGATTTTTCGCCTGCGTAAAGGACAACGACCTCCTGTTCAACCGGCTCGAGGGCCAATTGGGCCTGGATTTTTTCTTGCAGAAGCTCCGTTTCCTGTCGCACTTTTCCGTAACAGTGTGCTGTTTAAAGACAAAGTATTAGTACCTAGAAATTCGATCGCACAGAATTAGACAAACTTACGACACAAGACGCCCAGTTCGTGATCGTGGCCACATTGTGCGCATGAACGCAAGTTGCTCTTTATCTTCAGAGGTTTCCAAACGTATTCCGGGTAGCCAAACTTGCGGTTCAAACGTTTCTCAACACTTCGTCGGTGCTTGGGCACGGCCCACAGGATGCCATCACCAAGGATGTCCCTCCAGTTTGAAGTCTGACCATTGCGTTGTTGTTGGTGCTCAACGCCGGGGAACGCAAGTGCGAGTGCTTTGGGAAAAGAAACAAAAGCTACAGTTTCATTTATATTGAAGTAGATTTGATTACTTACCTGGTGGTGGAGCGCTGTGCGGGATGAGCACGTTCTCCAATTGCGCCACGAAGTTTTTAATTAATAAAACCCAATTATTCCGCATTTTCCCAGAAATTACGACACAACAAAGAAAAGAGTTGCCTCCTTGTCGAAATTCAAGAAATAAGAGGACGGATACTTTAAAACTTTAAGGACCCATTTTTATTTTATGTTTGTATCGTTTTAAATATTTTTACAGATTTTTCGCGATTGTTGCCATTTTAAACTCGCGTCACTCGTGACACTCAAGTCACTTGCGAAATCTGTTTCGGCGCCTAATTTGAATTTGAGTCAGTCATACCATGCAATCTGACGGAGGATAAATTGGAACACTATTTGAACGATTTTTAAAGATATGCAAATGAAAATAAAAACTGCAGTTGGTGAACTTCTTGACACCAAATTAAAATGAAATTCTCAATTGTAACTCTATGAATTTCATGGATACAAATTTGACCAAATCCATGCGGTTTTTAGCATTTTGATATTACTTTGCCTTCGTGAGACGTACAGAAAAGTTGGTTAGGATAAATGCCCAATTATAAAAATAATAATTAAATAATTCAGATTTATCGAAATAAACGTGACACGAGCTGGTTAAGCGGTGTCGGCAAATAACACTGCACGCGGGAATCAGCTGCGCGTTGGATACAACCACGTTGGCAGCTCTGTTGACAATCAGCTGTTCTTGTGTTATTACGTGAAAAGTCGTGCGAAAATCCGTTTCTGGTAGCAAGCTCTCAATTCCGTTAAACATTCAATAACAACCAGATTTTTTGATACAGGGAAACCGTTTGTGCAACTGCTTGCGAAAAGTGAAAAGCTTGCTGTTAATAACCAAACAGTGGAATAGTGTCTTACAAGCACGGCGGCTTCCCTAGGTTACAATGCGGCTTATCAAAACAAGGCTCAGGTACATTTAACAGGGTCAGTCAGTCTTGACGTCTTTCAAAAGAGCATGGCCAGGAATACGCAATAACAAAGGAACTCCCAGCCCGACTCTACCAACACAAACACCGAAACCGACACCAACAATACTGCTATCAAGTTCAAATCAAGCATCCCGCGATCGTGGCTTTCACTCTCAACACACCACAGTTTCGAATTCACCACGAGCAACGCGGCGCAAGCGCTAAGCCGACATGCCCAGGTGGCGACCAAGGCGTCAAACATTCTGTTGTAGCTGTTGGAGTTGGACGTGAATTACGCGCTTAGTGCCGTGCATTAAGTCTCTTGGCTATCGCTGTCCCATTGATTCCCGTTATTGCTTGTAACAGGCATTCAATAGTATCCCCTGCGGTACGATCAAAGTATCCGCAGCGCCTCCTTCAAAGCCTAGTCCGAGACCACATATAATGCTGTGAATTATCCTTAATTTTGTGTGTACGTGTACGTCCGTGTTCGCTAGATCAAACGAGGCTAAGACCTGAAAAACGTTGAGAATCCAAACAAACATCCTAAGTCCTTGCAACTTGATCATTTCTAAAATGGCCTGTTTGAGCACTTCCGGTCGCGTCGTGAGCGGTTCCCGTCGCCAACAAACGCACTCGCTACTCTGCCAGTTGTTCTTAAATCAAAGCTCCAAAAGACTCAGCAGCAGCCTGGCCTTGGCGTGCCCGACCTTGTCCTCGTCGCAACACAAGCAAGAGCCTGTTCCGTGTGGATTTTGGTACCGCCACTTTCATGGAATAACCACCAACGGCGCTCTCCCAACTGCCACACACATGGGCAAGGACCTCTTCCACAAGGATCTGGTAAGCAGCTCGCCCGGGCTTCCTATGTAGTGTTAAGCTGTTGGACTGGTGGATGGCTCCGGGGCTATGGCCGCCGACTCCTCGGGCGGGCAGGCATTTAGCCAAAGTGCAATGGCTGCATGCACAGACGAAAAGTGTTTGGCGATAATGCGTCTGCGTGACTTTGGCTTTTGGTTTTACTTTTACCTTCAGCATAGCAAGAAAATGAAAGTGAAATTGGTTGCGGCGGCCGTCGCTGCGCTGCTGTTGCTTTGCTGCTCTGCTGGCTTTTGCTTTTGTGCAGGCAGCGTAAAAGCCAATGTCTGAACACACTGTACTCGTAGTCGTACTTGTATATTATTTAAACGAAGTGCTTCCTTTGGACTATTCCAGTTGTTTTTGTTTTTGGCGGAAGCAATCGCATTTATTTGTTATTCGTCTTTTGTTATGATTTTCTCCAGCTTGCGACGCCCTCAAATTTTTTCCCATCGTCCCACAAGACGGAGCCTCCGCCCCTAACTGCCCTCCTGTCTGCCCGTTAGCATGTTATTTATTACGTTACCACTTACGTGTTACGTACGTCCCCATACTTTGGATACTTACTGCTCCACATCAACAGGCTGGCAAGAAAAATGCCCATCAAAAATACCGTTATTTCGATACAAACTTTCTGGTCTATATGGATGGAAAATTCCCATTCCCATACAACTCTTTAAGTTTTAGGCACTGATCGTACCTTCTGAATTTACATGCCTTAAAAGATGGGGATCAAAATATGAATATACAATTTAAAATTTTAAAGCCTCCGGGAGTCTGGAAACTTCAGAAAATTCTTAAAGTTGGTAGTTAAGAATTTGTTGGCTAATAGGTTTATATGGATCTTAAGTGGTAAAACTCAACTTGTGCCATGCCAATTGAACGTTTCAAGAACGTTGAACATTGGAAGAGCTCAAGTTTATTTTTTGCTTGAGGGTCGCTCCGTCCTTCACTGACAGCCTATATAATTTTATTACCGAAAGGAGCGTGGCTAAAGCTTGGAATTCATTTTAAAGCTAGAATTTAATTGGAAGGCTTCCGTTAAATTAATAAATTAGTGTTGGATTACTTGGCATTTAACTTGCATTTTCAGTTGCAATTAAAATTTTATTATTTCAATAAATCGAGGATAAACTGTTTGCTGGTGTCGTTAAGTTACTGGGAACCTTGGGCTTGGGTCATTTTTAACTGTGATATGTTAATTTAAGTGCTATGAGCGCGTTAAAGACTTTATTTTATCTCAAAAGTCAGAGGCTAGGGTTCAATAAATTAGGTCGAATTTCTGTGAGTGTAGACTTGCGAAAATAAAGTGCACATATATCGTACATAATTGTGTATTCACATTAATGCTTCGAATTCGAATGTTATATTTAATCTAGTTTAACGGTTGTTTTTGGAAAAATAACTTCAAATATTCTTATTCTTATCCATAATTTAAAAATTAAGACTCCTTATATTCAGATTCGAAGTACGTAAAAGAAATGATTTGGAAATGTGAGCAAACCTCAACCGACAAAACGGTAAAAATAGGGAACAGAGAGTTTTTTTTAGATCATTAATTTGTATTATGGTATAAAACGCATGACACTTGCTGCCAATCGGAGTTGCTATAAAAAATCGACTCTTATATTATAAGATTCAAATAGAAGTAACAATGTATAAGAGCTAAAATTTTACACATTCATTCACCCTTTAATAACGTGGAGCTTAAAATGTTACATAATCTTTAAAAAAACACTACCGGTGACATATTTTTTATTCAATCCTCAATTATTAATTAGACTAGATCAAAGAATTGTTTTTTTTTTCTCTTTTTTTGAATATGATAATTCTTTATTTTATTTGCACAACAAGTAAAGAGCATCAATATTTTATTATCGAAATAGCAGAACTCAGAACACTGTTAAGGGAAGTAAATATTTATACCCTCCTCTTCACATAACCATGTCGTTGTATATTACCTCATTAGAATTGTCAAAGTGGCTGGATCTCGAAACCCCAATAACAAAGCAAAATATCTGCAGGAATATTATATGATCCCATACGTCCGCCATTATCCCATTTTAAAATCCTTTTACTTGTGCTTACCGTTAAGTCAAGATATCAAAAGCTCAGTATAGAAGTTTACGGGAGACTTTATTAAGCCCCCAACTTTCACTTTCGCATTTATTTATAGATGTTAAAAAAGTTCGTATCGCCACTTGCAAAAGTTTAGTTTAGAAATTCTTTTTTAGTGTGTAAAGGGTTAAAGTTAATTTATTATCAAAAGCAGGCGAAAATGTGTTGTTAATTTTTTTATTTATGCCTGGGAAATCTGCGAAACTTAGACGCCTGGAGAACTAAAGATTTAAATCTACATCCGCGCCTATTGTAATTGGCCAAGAAAATGCCTGCACACCCATCGGCAGGCCCACACACACACACGTACCTGCGGACACCGACACTTGGCTATATTTCATATATAAACAATAAACAAACGCAAATAGAAAGCGCACGTCGCGGCGGTGGGACAACGGGAATGGCCAAAATTCACACAAGCGTCCACGAAACCGCCAACTAATAACGGTCCGCAATCGCTTAAGCAGCAGCAACAACAGCAACAACAAGTGTAAGCGAGTATCAACAAGAAATTCGGTTTGAACGGTTCGGTCGGCGCTTCACTTTCTTCTTCATTTCATTATCAAAACGGCCATCGGCTTCGGTCGACTTGGAGAGTTTCTTGTCGCGTTTGTTTTTAATTGTTGCAACTTCAGATACCGTTATTCGCTATTCGCCAGGCCAAGTGTGTGGGGGTGGGGGCAGCAACGGGAATTTCTGACCTACGCACCAAAAATTTCAATCGGCGTTTATTACCCGAGAAAGCAAATAACTTTTACACACGCGCATATCATTCATAAAACGCGACAAGCGGCTCTGACTAAATCAGTTGGCTCCGGCTTCCTTGGCGTGTAAATCTTCTCTTGATGGCAGCTTCTTTTCTTTCGGCCCCGCCGACTTTCACTTGTGGTCCCAAAAACGTAGGGTACCGCTGAGCCAAGAAATCCAGAATTTATGCTCCCACTTCGAAAATAAATGAATCCCCGAAATTACGCAACTTTCAACTTCAGATGTGTGTACACCTGTTGGCCGACTGAAAGGGAGCTCTCACCTCGCACCTTTCTTTGTCTCGCCCGGGCATTATTTGCTGGAACTGCTGACCCAATTTCGATGTCGCATGTGTTTCGTTGTCCTAAACAGGTTTTCGCCTTTGGGGCCAGTCAGGTAGTCCCAGCCTCGGAGTTCGACTGATTGGCGGCTGTTGGCAGTAACCGTTAATGATTTGGTATTTTTTGGCTGCTTTTCCACACCGAAACTATATTCGATTTGAGAGGCAAATTAAAGGGCGGCGGGGTGAAATGGCAGCAACCAAATAACGAATACCATATGACTGTGGAAATCAGCTTTCGGCTTTGGTCCATAACCGATTTTCAGTCGATGGCCGTGGGTTGCACAAAGGGCGCATTTTTGAGCGCCGAAAGCCCCCAAAGCACACAAGACCTGCCCCCGTTTCGGCCCACATTTCGTCAACGTCAGCGGGTCTGGGAGTTGCCTCGATTTGTCGCCTCTTTGGAATTTCAGTCGTATGCTTTGGTATTAAATTAACATATTTATCTCGCTATTTGATTTTTACAAACACCATGATTGCCTCATGCTGTTTGCTTGCTTGCCAAAGATCGGAGAGCCCACTAACCTTCCAGAAATGTTTTCACCCTGGACTTATTTCGGAATTTCACTATCCCACGATCAAGGAAATTTGCCGAAAAAGTTGATTGATTTATATTTATTATTTTGCCGATTTCTTGTCTTCCTGCATGACGGGTTGCTGCGGGCGCTGCACTAATTTTGATGTGTAATTTTCTAGTCGACAGTGTGAAATGCTTGTGTGCAACTGGATGTAATTTTTCGTAAGACCGAGTCCACGGGTAAACTTGAAATACACAAGCCTTCCCCAGAGACAGGTTTACAATTTGGCCGCTAACTGGTGTCGATTACAGACGCCAGGGCGGCTCGGGTGGTGACGCCCAGAGTCTTCGATCGATTTCTCTTCTCTCTTTCCTAGTTCCGAAGTGAAACCAGCTTAATTCAATTAAAACTGCATTGCGTAAGCTCCGTGCGATTAACCAGAATTTTGGGCGGCCAACCCAGGATCATCTGATGTTGGCCACTGTACTGTAAATTTTTAATCCGGAGGCTCTCAAATATTCTTGCTTTACGCATTCAAGTTCGGCTCTTGAACTCTCTACCTGGCTGATTCATTGAAGGGGAAAAATATCGGGCCTGGTCATGGCGCGCTAATCATTCGGCCGATGAAGCGCTGGTCATCGCCAGCCTGCGCGCATGCGCATTTCGTTATGTCAGCGGTCCAAACGAAAAGGGAAAGTTCCGAGCGTTTCGGGCTTGCGATTGGTCATCTCAGCTCTCTTGAGTTGCTCATTTTCGCGTATCTTCTTTAATGTATTGCTTGTCCAAAAGTATTGCCCTTGCGGGCCTACAGCTCACCTCCCTACCGATTTTGCACCACTGACTTCTGCCACAAGAAGCCATTTTATTTTTGCCTTGAGCACATTTTGAGAACTGAATTTATACGAGCCGAGCACTTTAGTCGGTGATTGGGGGATAATGGAAACACTTTGCCCGCTAAATATGAAACTAACCTGTAAAAAAGATATTACAAAGGTGTGATCACCGCGTCTTCGTGTTCACAATGCGAATTGTACAATTTAATTTAGGCAGCGGCCCGCAAAGTGTCATCGTCGTGAACAATCATCTTGGCTTTAAGTTTTTTTGAAGAGGTCTTTCAAATGTGGCGCTGTGGGTGTGTTTCGCGTTTTGTCCTCGGGCCATTGTACAATTAATACCCACGCGAAATGCGCTAACACTCATTGGATGCGAAAGTGTCAGGTGTATTACTTGAATAATAACTACAGCGATTTTTTGTTTGCCGACTCGAAGAAGGGAAAACGAAAGTTCGAAATTGCTTTATTAGTAATCTTGGAAAACTTTTGAAGCTCTATAATCAAGGCTAGAATTTAGCGCAAATAATTTGCCATTGTCCTTAATGTCAAATCTTTTTCACTGAAAAACATACTAATTTAAAATAATTTTAATTGCCATTTCGCAAATCTAATGCATTCCGCAACTAAATTAAAGATTAAGTCTTTTAAGACTGTTTTTAAAATATAATTGCTGCAATAAATTTAAATCTGAAGGCCTTAAAATAAAGCGAACAGCCGAAGAATGTAGAAAACCCCGCAGAGCAATCAATCAAAAGTGCTGTCGGTCTCTGGTCCGGTTCACAGATTCGAGTAATATATTGGGAACTGAATGGGCTGTCTTGAAGACGGATTTCGTTGATATTGTGGAACAAATCAAGCAAAACTGATGTGCTCTTTGTTAAGCAGCAGAGTTTAAAATTTTACCTCTCTAACCTTATCATTTTGGGCTGTGATATGAGTCGGATTATACATCTAAAGAATATTCGCTTAGTTCCTGAAATTACATAGCATTTTACAGATATTCAAGAAAATATCATAGACATTCGAGAGTGCCATCTTTTTCCGTAATGAAACCCAAACATATACAAATTTGCCTGCATGCATGACTAGTTTGGAGCTTAGTGTTAAAATTGGTTAAAATTTTCCCCACGAGTCAGCATTATTGGCATTTTTTGGTTGAACTAATATTTTGAGGAATTCCCAGCTCAATTTGTAGCTAATATAAACAAAAGTTTTCTCTGCTCGGGCTCTGGGAATAGTTTTAAAATTGACTGCCAATGGCAAATTCATTGGCGAAGATCGACCGGAACAAGTGGAGGGCGTGGGGGCTCGATTTAAAAAATTATTCAAAGTTGGCGGGAGCAAAAATTGGTCACAATTAAATGCATTTTTGCACGACTGTTTTTTGGAACCTGACAAACATAAAAAGTTAAACTGCTCGCGGCTGCCGGAATGGCTCAGTGGCCGCTTTCATTGGTCATTTATCGGTGGTTTGGCTGCTTTTGCTGCCATTGTGGATTTTGTTTCGTTTTACTAATTTTAATTTAGCGCACATATTGAAAATGAAAGTTTCTCCGTATGTGGGCTTCGTCCAATTGTATCAAGTTAATTGGCTTGCTTTTTTGTAATCGATGCGTCTTTTTTTATACGATATTTCGGGCCGCGCTTTCACGGGTGGGACATTCTCAAAATTTATGTAATTATTTCTCGACCAGTTGACCAGATTCAAGATTGCTTTGCCAACTCGAAATTACATCAGATCCTTACTCGTGGGTCTGATGGTATTTTTTTAGCAGCAGAACAGCCGCGGCGACTGCGGGGGGTTATTTTGATGTGATTTGAATGTTGTTATGGGAGCCAGAGTAAATTTACAAAAATTTCTTTAATACGCCTTTTGTCTGCTATTAAACTTGGTAAATTATTCAACTTCACCAGCGTGAAGGCTAAAAAATAAATGTGGGATTAGGGGAAACATAAGTGAAAGATGATTCGTGGGCGAATGAGGTTTAGAATTCTTCGGAAGCAGCGTACGATTGGGAACTCTAATTGCAGTTTCGTTATTCTAAAATTCATTTTTTTAATGTTTTATTTAATTGTGCTATTGCTGTTTTCACAGAGACCCCAAATAAACCTGCGGAGCTACAGTTCTGTGCACACACAACAGCCGGCCGGACCTGTAAGAAAAGTACAAATCGACCCCTACATAATCCTAGAAGACGAGCTGAAATACTTTTACGACGATGTCAGAGATGTAAGTACCCCGTTAAATTTAAATAAAGGCCGACGCGACTCGACGTCATTGGGTTAATGGGAATTTTCGGTTTCGTCACACCAAATATTTTTCCACTCCGTCGCTAATTTGTGGAACTCGGATAAACAAAAATAAATTAATGAATCAACCCGCCGCCCTACAGCTACTGCAGTCCGGAACCTCCCAGCCCGAATTGGACAACATTGCGTGCTACTACTTCGATGGCCAGGGCAAGGCTCTCAGGCCGATGGTCACCATGCTGATGGCCAAAGCAATTAACTACCACCTGAACAACGAGTCACAGTAAGTGCAATGGAATCACGTGTATTCTATAATGTCTAAGTCACTCCTCCGGACAGCCAATTGGTCCACAAGCAACGACAGATCGCACTGTTCTCCGAAATGGTCCACTCCGCTAGTCTCGTGCACGACGATGTCATCGACCAGTCCGACTTTAGACGGGGCAAGCCCAGCGTTAATGCCTTGTGGAACCACAAAAAGGTAGGCCCCAGGACAGCTTATAAAACGAACTACTTAATTTTGATACCGTCAATATAGAATAAAACTGACAGCCAGGACTTTTTGTTTTGCAGGTGGCCATGGCGGGGGACTACATTCTGTCTATAGCCTCTATAATGATCGCTCGTCTACGCAGTGATGACGTAACCATTGTCTTAAGTCAGGTAAGCCTAAGCAGTCGGCACGGCTACAATTCTACGAAGCTGTGAAATTCCCCACTCGGGGATTCCTCGATTTTATTCTGATGGAGTTCTCGTTATGTTGGGCTTGAGTGGTTGAGTAAATTTGCTTAATTCGCACCTACAAGCCGAGTCCGGTTTATTTTGTTAAACTTAAATGCCCTCGCGAACAAGGAGTTTCCGGTTCTGGGAACCACAACGGAGCTTGCTTCTTTGTGTGTGGATTCACAGTTTTCGACCGGCCGTCTCGGTGTTGTTTTTTATGTCCTGTCCCATTAAATTCCATGTGACGGGCTTGTTTTGACTTCCTGGACTAAATGATATTCAGAAAATATTCAAGGACGAGTGAATGGAACGATTACGGCTCGCATCGCTTTTGAGGTCGTTGAGATGTCCCCAGGTGACCCGGGGCTTTATTAAAGTCTTCTGGTGAGAGGAGTGGAATTCCCGTGAATGAAGACGAAGAGTGCCCCGGGTTGACTGTCGTGATACCACACCAGGGCCACCAGGGCCACAATCATCAATACCATCAGACTTACACAATCGCTGGTCGTTAATGTCCAAATCAAACAATGAATCCGCCTTCGGGTTTGTCGCAATCGACTGTTAGCTTTTCCATTGCCAGTAGCAGTGTAAGTTAGCTTCATTTTATGCTTCCCGTTCGAAGCAATTCAGCTAAGATATACGAAACTGGCCGGGGGGTGGGGTGCGTTCAGGAATCTTGGCCAGCGGTGTGCAAACTCGATGCTATCGCGGGTGTGGCCGCTTGCGCGACTGATTTTTTAAAATGTATGAATTCCACTTACAAAAATCCACCTCACTATGCTATCTTTATGGCAAATAAGTTGTTCTTTCATTTGTTGATTGTGCGTTTTGTAATCGAATTCACTGCTGTCCATAAGTCTCAATTGTATACCCTCCACTCGTAGGTTAAGGGTATGCAAATGAACAAACATGGACCAAAGTCCATCTCTGGGTATGAATAAAAGCATTTCGCTATTAATAGCAAAATACAGTTTCAAGGGATCGGAGAAGTCGCCAAAATACCTTCTATATCCCGACGGCACGAACCGCTCCTACCGTCCTATCTATTTGTCCGCATGAACGTAGCAAATAAATTAAAATGCGTGCAGCACAACTTTAATTATCTTATGGTCTCCAATTTGGGGTGGGAGGGAAACAGAATTCGGTAGCCAAGCCAACACAGACGTGGTCAGTGCTGAAGACGACTGCCGCGCGGAGTTGTGCGTGGGGATGGGGTAATTTACCGTTAGGTTGGGTCGCCAACGTGGTTAGCGGCAGCTTGGTCATAAAATAGGTATTATATTTTAAAGTCGGTCGTCATGCTCGACTGCAACTTCCTTAACTTTTTCAATAAAGAGTAAGAAATTAAAATTTCTATAATATTTATGGCAATTCGTCAGTGTGTTTTAAATTCAGCAGCCACATGGACTGAAGTACTATTTTGCTATACATTTGATTTAGATGGGCATTTTATTTTGATGTTTTGTACGTCTTCGATCTTTTTGGGAGGCATTTGTATGCCTAGTGGGGTCCCAAAGAGACGCTTTGGGAATAAAATAGTAGACATATATGAAGTTTTACGGCACAAAACCGGTTTGTAATTTCCCTAAAATAACCGAAAGCACTGTCTTGGGAATTTGAATGGGACATCCCCTTTCATTTAAAAGTATCAGGCTGAAATTCTACTTGAGCATTTGTAATCAAAGCTTGTGCGCCAGCTGATGTTTGTGTGCATTTTATAACCCAACAATTGTGTTCACTTTGAGGAACCGCCAAAAAAAAAACAATCAGTTTTCGACGAGATCTAATTTTTGTTTCGATTGAGTCCAAAATTCAGCAAGTTTAAGGCCAAAAAAAAAATCACAAACCCAACTGTTTTATTTTATTGGATTTTGTTGCACTCATTTTTGAGCTGATTGACATTGAAAGCCAAACCTGCCGTGGTAGCCGTCGGTTTCATCGCCATATCTGCGAAGTGGACTCCGAACCGAACCACTTTAGGAAAATCCAATCCAACTCTTAAAACATTTTGTTTTATGGCCAGATTGATGTCTTACTCAAATTTACTTACCGCCAAATGGAGGCGATTTTTTTAACCGGGCTGCCGGGCTGAGATAATTAAATTGTGATCTTTTTTATTAGGTAAACGTATTTTCTTTAATAGAAACCGAGAATGCAATGCATTAAAGCAACGCGAGTCAAAGCGATAAAACCACAAGCTTCCCTGTCTATCGGTTGTGTTATCGGCCGCGACCACGCACCGATTTCTCGCGCCGACCCGCCTAATCGCAGCTCGTGCGCACCGCCAGCCATTGGAGCCACTTCCGACCGCTTCGTTCCGCTCCTTAAGCCGCAGTTTTATTATTTGGCTGGTCGGCTGGTTCTCCAAATGCTTTGGCTTTTGGCTCCAACTTTTTAAATCCCAACCACCGCTCGCTATGTTGCCCCTGTTTGCCTTAACATTTGACAAGTACGTGCGAGTTGGCTACCCAATCGTGTGAATGAATGAAGTGACTGTTGGACAGAAAGCAATGCCAAATTATAGTTGAAACGAAGAGTGAGGCTGCCCCAACCAACTTTACACCCTGCCCAAAGTATGTTAGGTTTCGTCACATAGGCTTGGAAGTAATTGCGGCTGGATCCAAAACACTTCACAATATATCTATTTTTTATGTTTAATTTACGAGTGGATGTCGTGGATTATGTAAGTTTTTACCGTTATCTGCGTTTTGGCAGTTTGACCTTCGTTTGCCCTCTCCTAGAACCTTCCCCAAAATGAATAATAACCTTTCTCAAGTATTTGTGTCCCCGGGATCCCGAAACTATATAGACAGGAGGAACCCACGTAAACTGCTTTACAGGCTGTGAAATGTTTCCTAATACTTATCATGTCTAGTCGGCCATGTCTGGGTTGCTGTCTGCCTCTTGGAACGAGATTCTGAGGTCTATTCAATGGAATCTGTTTGCTCAGTTTATTTGGCACAATTCTGTTTGCAATTCAGCGAGCTCCGTCGATTCTTTTATAAGCATTGGCGGCGCGTAGACCATACAAAACTTGTCTGGGCAGCTCAACTTTGAACCGAGTATTTGTCTGGGCAAACAGTTTTAGAAGGTGCAATTTATGATATTAAATAATTGCCAACTCAATATTCTGCTGAAGGAGTAGAGAACACTTGAGGGCTTTCGAAGACCTGCGTTTTTGGGTTAAATGCTAATGGATTTTTGAATTGTTTCTTGCAGATTCTGACGGATCTTGTGCAAGGCGAATTCATGCAACTCGGCTCTCGGGAAACAGAAAACGAGCGTTTCGCTCATTACCTAACGAAGACGTACAGAAAGACGGCGTCACTGATTGCGAATGCCCTTAAAGCGGTGAGTAGAACGGCCCAGCGATCCCCAATACGCACAACGCACTTGCCTGTGCGGTTCGATACTTGCAGTAATTTTGCAATTACTGTGCACGCATGCGTTTAAGCTTGTCATTGTGCCAGTTTGGCAGTTGCATAGTCGCTGCCAGTGCCTTCGATTTCGTGCGGAGATTCCAGCAATTAACTTTGAACTCTTTTTTCAGACCGCCGTAATTGCACAGGCCGACGAGAACGTAGCCGAGCTGGCCTTCCAGTACGGCCGCAATATTGGCCTGGCTTTCCAACTGGTTGACGACATGCTGGACTTTGTCTCCTCCACCGAGACAATGGGCAAACCCACCGCTGCCGACCTCAAGCTGGGCCTGGCCACGGCTCCCGTGCTGTTTGCTTGCGAAAAGGTGGGTTCCATTTCCTTGTTTCAGTGCGGCCCGATGATGTCATGCCTCAGGGATTGGAGATGCCCTCTCCGGGCTGGGTGAAGTCAGCCAACGCCATCGACGTTTGCCATTAGGCCAAAGTGTGAACGCGCGCCAGCGGCCAACCACGTCGCCAGTTGCTGCAGTTTATTATGCAGTGCAATTATCCGGCACGTGTGACGCCTTTTAAAGCGCCGCTTGGCAATACGCTGGAAATAATAAAGACGAAAGGCGAGAGCTGCATACGCACACGCCTTGGTTTTGAAGCCAAGAGTTGCAAGGGTTGGGATTCAGTTTGAATTTAGTGGTATTTCCGAATATCTGAGCATGACGGCCGAATTTTTTCTTTCAGTACCCGGAACTGAATCCCATGGTGATGAGGCGTTTCAGCGAGCCCGGGGATGTTGAGCGGGCCTTTGAGCTGGTACACAAATCGCACGGACTTGAGCAGACAAGGTTCTTGGCCAAGAAGCACTGCAACGAGGCGATACGATTGGCCCAGGAACTGACGGACTCGCCGTACCAAAAGGGCCTGCAAGTGGTTGCAGACTTGGTCATCAACCGCATAAAATAGGGTTTACCAATCGAAATTTATTTTATACAATTACCATATTCATAAAGCAGCCTGGTCTCCAACTCCAGGAGCACACACAAATTATTTTGCCAATCAGGTCAGGGAGCAAGGGAATACACAAAACAAGACAGCCAGCATAATCCACGCGAATTGTATAAATTTTGTAAATGCTAAAGAGATATTTAAATTAGTTTTTTAAGCCTTGTTGACACTGTATAAAAACCAAGATGCATAGAACGGAACGCAGTGCCGAGCTCCCGGAGGTTGTGGTTGTGAATATTCGGGCCGAAACTGCTAAGTTGGATTGTTGTTTGTAAATACCATAAGATATTGTTAAACCTTAAACGAGTTTCCAAGAAGTTTAAAACCGCAACGATTCTTTTTTTTCTTCTTTTGTAAGCCTCCTTTCGTATGCAGAGAAAGTAAAGAAATCGAATTGGGGATAAGATTATCCTAAAAGTGGCGGCCATGCCGGTTTCTTTACCCAAACACGATAGGGATTAGTCAATGCAGCATAAGTAATAAATTTCCTTGGGGCAATTAAAATCGGCAAATCTATTTTGTGTTCCCTTTTGTATGTGCATTTTTGTTTGGTTATTTTCCCGATTTTTGTGTATGAGGACTTAAAGTCATCTATGATTTGGAGTTTCGTAAATGCCAACGACATTGTTTCAAATGGCCGTGCCGCGCTTTTTAGTTTTTTTGAAAAGATAAATACAAATTCTGATGAAACCAACGATTAAATCACCTTAACCGACTTCGACTGGAATAATCCAACCAATCTTGGCACCTTTACAGCCATTAGAATGTTGTAAATGATATTTATGTTGCAACTACGATATTTGTCCGTTTGATAGCTGAAATAAAAGACGAATGTTAT
>JBAMCP010000129.1:0-44182 GCA_037075105.1 Lissocephala sabroskyi | reverse complement strand
AGAATGTTGTAAATGATATTTATGTTGCAACTACGATATTTGTCCGTTTGATAGCTGAAATAAAAGACGAATGTTATAATCCCACAATTCCTTTTGTAAAAACTCGGAGGCTCCCCGTAAGTATCACATTTGCCAACAGGAGTCACCAATTTTGTTACCAACCGGCTGGCTAGATTATAAAGCGTCCGTAAGCAAGATTTCTTTTCTAGCGGCCTTTAACTTATTTAACGCTTAAAATTGTTTCAATCATTTAATAATGTCAAAAGTTTCTTTGAGCTCATTTGCAAGTGAGAGGGGTAATTCATTCGACGGCTAGAATGTTGTGAACTGAACTGAAGATTGCATATGTTTAGGCGTATTTATAAAAAACAGTTGATCCAATTATGGAACAAGGATGTTAAAATGAGATCATCATCTCTCTATTTGTACAGTTTTGAAACATAGCATTATGTAGAACAAGGAAGAACACGTGGATTTTAACGGTCCGATATAAAAGTTTAGTAGGAGAGATAAAAAAATCGCCTGTTTTTCGGCAATTGCAAATGAATTTTTCGCCATTTTCGGGTGCCATTAAAAATTGAACAAATTAGCTTAACCAAAGTGACTGGCTGCGTTTGCACTAAGTCCAAAGATTTTTGACCTGATTGTTTCTTTGAGTCAAACCGCTGACTTTTTAAACCCCATAATTCTGTAATCTATTTTTCGAACCTTAAAACTCTCTTTGTGATGTTGCATATCTCGGGATATTGTTTATTCCTATATAAAACGTTATGTTTTTATTCTATGGCCAAATTCGGTTACTCCAGATCCTCTATCTCGACGATTCAGGCTTCCACGCTGACGGACTTTCGGGGTGACACTATAAGCAGAAGCGGAGAAAAGGGACAGAAAAGGAACGAACAGAGTCAACTGGATTTTTTATATATAAACTTATTATATTAGCTTATTGCATATCGTATTGGTTACATTTTGATTGTAGAAAAAGCAGAGCAGTCTAAAAGTAGAGCAACATTTAAAGTTACAATCGAGACTTTTTGACTAATTTATGTTTTGAAATTCTTACATTTCTTGAATCCATTGTATATATTGTGCTCCCCTACATAAAGGGGTAAGTTTATTTTATTTTTAAGCGGATGGGGTCGCTGTTTCATATTTCAATATTTGCCTGTTCTATAAATTCATTTTAATACTTCCACAGCTATTCACTTTTTAAGTAACAAAGCATGAATGGTGTCACTGATTAGAATGGACAGAAAAATTGAAATACTTTAAAATAGACTCCGCATTTGTGCTGTCTCTCTATGTATGTTATTAAAGGATCCATCCACGTATGTCGTTGTAATGTTGTAAAAGTTTGCAAACTTGGCCTGCTTATTGTATTTTTTAGAAAGTTGTTCCGCGAGTCCTTCCCTGTAGTTTAACTTTATATACTTTATATACTTGAAGGCAATTTGATGAACTGAAAAAGATAGGACTAAATTACTAAAAACGAAACCAGAAACTCAGTGGTTTTATGTGTGGTGGAATGGGGGAATGGTTAGGAGGGCGGGTCTTTAAAAGGAGGGCACATATAGGCACGTGTAACCAATTTTTCGTATAGCACAACTCTTCGGCAGTAAGGAAAGGTCTAATGGCCCCGAACAATTTCTTTCTTAAATACGCCGAAGGTACTTCGAACTCCGTTCCACTTCAGCGGAAGCACAGTGTTTAATATTGCGGTGGCCATGGCTATTTCCGAAACCGAAATCGGGTCAAATAAGTTAAGAAGTTGGCCTGGCCTGTCTGTGATGGCAGTACGACACTCAAGCGGTTGCGTTCTCCTCAGCTGAGCACAGCCCAGTTGCTGCCACAGGCGTGCAAGTAATGCGCGACCCAATTCTGCGTTGGTTTAGGTCCTTCGTGTTGCTGTTTTTATGGTTGATTGGCGGCCGACTAAGAGGATGTCTTGGTTTTGTTACATTTTTAATTTGCTGGTTTCAATGAATTTGAATTTGTGCACATCGACCTAATTATTTCTGAGCGTGCAAATTTGCGCTCAGCTTCAATTCAACAGCGATGACTTTTCCCGGCTTTCATATCCTTCATGTCTGCTTTGCCGTACTGGAGGTGTGCGGTTAATTATTAAATCACTTAAAGGGCATACACGCGGGATGGTTTCGCAGCGAAAAACTCACGTGCTTTAATTTGCTAAAAATAGCAAATCCGGAACAGAAACGGGCGCCCCCTAAAAGCGAGCCTTCCTCAGTAGGTGGACATCGCTGCCTAGACAACCAGCGATAACTAAATCGGCTGTAGGCACTAGCAAAGCCGCAATTCGGTGCCAGGCACCGATCAGCTTCAGACCAAAGCGCCTGCAGCCTAAAGGCCCCACATTTTCCCCGGATTGAAGTCAGTACGGTGGCATAAGTTGAACGCGTCGCAACTTCCGCTTTCCCTGGCGCCCATTGAGGAGGGCAACGCGCCAACGCTCGCACGCAGGATGACAACCAGCGATGAGATGGGCAACTTCTGCCATGACCATATCCAACATCCGCTGATGTGGTGCGATGAGAAAAAGCGACTTGTGGAGCGAAAAAATGCAGAGGAGAGCTTGCGAATGTGGCGGCGTCGCAAGGCCGAGGAAGTGGCCCGCAAGGAGAAGGACAAACAGGAGGTTTGTGATTGTCAAATTTTGTTTGTTTGCCTGAAGCTCAACACAACCTAACAAAATTAAAAGATGCACAATATAAATTAATCTTAAATATGTTCGATATACAAATAAGCAAACTCAGATAACTCCCACGTTTGAAAACTGGGGTTATCGATAGATTTTGCTAAAGACATAACGGTAACTTTAATTGCTTGTGGCTTTGTCAAATAGTTTAAGCTTAAAATTGAAAGCAGTAGCACACCTCGGATCTCCGGGGTGCTTGAAACAAACTGAATCTTTATTTGAAAGTTTAACTAATAACAGAGTTAAGAGTCTTAGAAACGGGAGTGTTTTTTCTTCATAACTTTACATCACTGCGAACTAAATTGGTTTCTTTTTGGCAAGCAAAGATCAGTGAAGAGAGATTTATTAATTGGTTGAGGATCTCAAAAACACATTTTAATGGCCTTAAGGCTCAATGAACGACACACGTCACGGACGATAGGTCTTACTAGATTAATTAACGAAATCATTTCATATCAAATTGCACTAGATGGGACTTTAGAGTCAATTATTGTATCCGACCAAAATGAATGATCAGGACAAGATTCCTCTTATTTGTAAGTTGGTCCAAAGCAGTCAAAATCAAAAGGTCATTTCTGCAAATCTGACCCGACTGTGATGTATCCTAGTGCTATCCTTTGCTTCAAAGCAGAGTTCTTAAGAAATTAATTATAAATTCATATTTTAACATCCTTTAATAGAGCTTATACTTGAGGGTTGGCGTCTTTTAATTGTACAAAAGGCAAACAGGCAGACGGACACACCGACAGTCGGACAGACCGATAGGCGGACAGACCGATAGGCGGACGGACCGACAGGTGAACAGACCGATAAGCCAACAGACTGATAGGCGGACAGTCCGATAGGTGGACATACCGTTAGGCAGACTGACCGATAGGCGGACAGACCGATATATGGACAAACTAATAGGCCGACAGACCGATAGGTGGACATACTGTTAGGCTGACAGACCGATAGGTGGACAAACCGATAGGCGAACAAAACAGAACGATAGGCCGACAGACCGATAAGCGAAAAGGATAACAGATAGGTGGACAGTGCTGGATTATATTTTATTGTCATACTGACAACACTGGAAGTGCTTTTTTGAGGTCTTTGGCTCCTACAATTGCCTATGTTACTCACACTCTCCACCTTTTGGGAACAGAATATACAAGCTTTGAGGAGTTTGAGCGAACCACTATTTTTTGTCATACTGGAAACCGAGATTCTGATATTTCCCTGTCGTTTATTGAATACAAAGTATGAATTGTTTAATGGCATAAGGAAATAAATTCCCCGGCAATTGCTTATATGCATTTTAAAATGTCATATTAATTATTTATTTATATATACATATCCGACATCTTGGTAAAATGAGAATACATAAAATAGTCCATAGAAGAAACGAATTCCAGCAATATTTGAGAATTGTGCGCGATTGATGCCTAAATTTGCAGAGCTTTATTTGGATAGTCAGTCTTTTTTTTTCTCAAGTTCGCTTAGGCCGAAACCACCTGCAGTTGGGTAGGTAGGAATACAGGTATTTGCACACAAATAAAACTTACCGAGTTATGAAGACCGAGACATGCAATTTGAGGTTCATAACTCGAATGCATGAGCAATGCTCGCAAGTTCAAAGACCCCAAGGCCTCGGGGGTCTAACAATGATTCGCATAACAACTTTGACAACATCTTGCAATCAAATTCAAGCTCATGGCAGCCAGCCAGCGAGAAGGATAGCAAATCGTTATAATTTAAGTCAATCAGCTTACTGGCGCGGATCGCGTGTCGACGAAGCATGCCTGAAATTCGGCCAAAGACCTGTCGCCCAAAAGTGGGTAAAGAATTGAATAATACGGATTGCTGGGTGTGCAACTATAACAACAACCTAAAAACAAATATGAAAATCAACAAAGGTGAACACAGAAGAATTTATGAATTCGCAATTTCCGTAAACAAACAGCTGGCTCACTGTCACGTTTTTTTGCCTTACCCACATACACGAGTATGTACGCAAATACAAATGGTAGAAATAAAGCGGGAACTCGGTTGGATATTGGGGCAGGCCAATCGATGAGGAGCAGTGTTAAATGCTCTGGCTAAAGTGACTGGCACGCATATCAAATCGATTGCATTTTTCAGTACTACGACCTTTTCCTACAACATTGCCCGTGGGGACGGCCCGGAGGCGGTGCTCCCAATGTTGACGTGCGTCGGAAGGATATTGCAGCCGTGGGATTGCACTCGACGCCAACAGTGGTAAGTGGAATCAGTGTGGCAGTCTCAGCCAGGTCTTATGTGCCTTTCGGGCGTTCACTTTGCAGACTACTGCTCATCGCATAAGCCTAATGCAGCCGTGCCGATACAACGACTACTTCTCCACTCAAAAAAAGTGCCACAACAATCCGCTGGCGGCCTATCATCATCACCATCACCATCATCCGGCGCCAACGCCGGCGGGAGTGCGGGCGGGTCACGGGCACAACCACTCTATGCACAACCTGCAGGAGAGTGGACCGCGCAGCAGTACGGTTAAGATCTGTGAGCGCGAGCTGCCCGCCAAGCCGCTGGTGGGTCTGGCAACAGACAAGAACGGTGAGAGTCTGCACATCACGCTCAAAAAGCATCCCTCAATGTCATTTCGCAATAAAGGACACGTGGATATTGAGCTTCGGTATAAGCCCTCGCCGCCCTGCAAGGGAAGGCCACTGCTTGAAAAAATTGTGGTTAGCGAGAGCGATCGCTGCCCCATGCAGAGTGCCCACCAAGAAAAGTTGGCCTCGCAAAAGAAGAAGCTGCAGGCCAAGCTCGAAAAGCCGGTGAGCGCAGTTATTACCCACAAGGAGCCTAGGCCCGACTAACCGATTCTCCTCAACTTTTTACAGCCCCACAAAGAGCCTTGGGGCAAGGCGGGCCCCGGAGGCAAGCCCTGGCGCAGTCCCAAAGAAGTAGGCAACAGTTTTATGAAATCGCTGGTAAATAAAAACACGAACACATCAACCATTTCCATGCCCATGTACGTATGAAAAATTGTTCTTTTTCTAGGGCTGGACCAATAAGGAAATGCTTAAGGAGCTTGATCAGGATAATCCAGTAACACCTGCGGAAAAGTCGACGTTCCGGAAGGCACGAGCAGCAAAGCCCCCAAAGTCGGAACGGTGTTGCCAGATGTGCGTTTGCTCTTGTCCCTCTATGAATAGCCCGTCCAAACAGATGAAAAAGCTGCCGCCTGCTGCATTGCCCTGCGGAATGGGCTCCCCACCAAAACTGCCGCCCCCCGCGCACCCGCCAAAAACATTAAATATGTGCCCCCGTTTGGCGCGACACTGCGGCAACAGTACAACAGCCACAACCACAATGGCCACACCGGATGCCAGTTCAGCCGCGGGAATGGGTGGTGGAGGCGTAGAGCTGGTTCCTTTGCTGGCCAGGCGTCGAGCCATCAATCGACCCATTAGCCTCTCCAGCACGGACGTCACAAAACGGACGCCCTCGCATGATAGGTACGCATCCAAGCACAAGACATCCAAATGCAACAACATCAAGATTAACAACATCGAAAAGATCATCAAGAACATCAGCCACATGAAGCGGCTGCCGAAGAATTTCAATTGCAAGCTGCAGTGTTGCAGCTGCGCCTGCGGCGCTCCGGCCTGCTGCCTCAAGCGGCTCACTCTGCACATTCGTTAGTAGCACGAGTGTGTGGGTGGCTCTGTGTTTGTGTGGGTGGGACATGCTCCTAGTTTATGTGTGTGTGCGAGTATGAATGAATGCACTTATTTTGTTGTTTCTCATTTGCTTGCTCTGCGAAAATTACCTTAAAATTTTAAAGAAATTTTTTAAAGTCATTCCACCAGCAGCGCCTTTCGTACCGCTCCCAGACCAAAAAAAGCTAAAACGATAACAAAAAAAATGATTGCACCATTAAGTCTAAAATTTCATTTTAATGGTTTTCTACCATTATTTTTTTGCGCGCAAACAGCAATAAAATATCCATTGTAATACAAGTGAAAGTATAGCAACCAAAAGAGTAAACCCACTCACTGCAACAAACTAAACAAAACCCCAGTTCAAGCAAATCATAATTCCAAATACCAAATCTTCTATGTATCCCCGTACGAATTACAATCGTACCCAAAAACGTAACTGTCAAAATACCGAACTATCGATGTCGGTATCGCGGAAACTGGCGTGGATGTGGACGTCATGTCTCGACACCTCACTCGATCCGATAACACCCAATGATATACTGAGCAGGATACAAACAGCCGCCGATATGCGCTATCTGCATGACTTGAATGTGCAAATATCCCAGAAACGACGGTCAGTGAGTGTCTCTAAGCAGTTGGACCGCGACCTGTGCAACCAACACTTCGACACCTTCGAGACATTCTGGGGACGCCCAGGACATGGAGCGCCCACCGGCGACAAAACAAACAAGCTGAAATTGGATAATTTGCTGTACGGTGCGCCCGATGCAAACGCATGAGAACCCCAACCTTCTCATCGATAGACTTTCCGTATTGACTGCCACAATCAGTTCTTCCCCGTCAGTTAGCTGTAGATTGGGGTCAAGGTTTTAGAGTACGGAGTGTAGGACCGGCATTGCATTGCATTCGCTCGTAGTTTGTATAGCGCAAATATTTTGCCTTGAAATCAATCGATGCCGAGTCAAATTTGCTCAGCCTTAGCCTTAGCCATGGCCGCTGGATTGCCTACAATTTTGCAAACTTTCCGCGATTAGTAAGTTGACCAAAGTTTATAATTGGCATTTCCCGGCTAGCTGGAGGTCAGAATAACACGAGTCACACAATGGATGGGAGGGACCGACAGTTTGTTTCGTTTGTGCTTCATTTCTCTGGTATTACACAAGATAATTAAATTCTCAAATTATAGGACAATAAAGGAATGAAATAATGCACCCCACAGCCCTTAAGGAATAAGTTTGTAAATAAATACATTTTTAAATCACAATTTCCTCTACTCAAATCTTTTTACTCCAACTGTACAAGCCTCTCAAACTGTTCTAGCCCAAAGCTTTTCAGCATTGCACAGTATCAGCAAAACTGTAAACTTTTGTTCTGTTATAAAGGTAAGATTCGGGTTGGGCAAGGGTACAGGAATGTTAATTTATTTGTTTGACGTTTGTTCGCGTTGGATTCCGCAGTTTTGATTGGTAGAGTGTATTTCAGTTTTTAGCCGAAATTATTTATACGCCAAACAAATTATTCTTTATTGTGTCAATTTAATAAACATATAAACTCGCTTATTCAGTTTCTCTCATCACTCTTACTATATTTCAAATACCCTTGGTGGTCTAGGACGGCTTTTGCACAAATCTCTGTTATTGTACCCTTCGGGTTGAGGGTATGCAACTGACTTTTTGCGAACAATATATTGAATTAATGGATCATCCACTATTGAGCTCAATTTTAGCATCCAATGCCAATGCTTTTGTTTTAGCAAATCAAAAAGAGATCTTAATATGTAGTAAGTAAGGACGTAAAAGTAAAGTTAGCCCGACTGTTATGTACTCTCTACTTTTGATTTTTTAAATATTTATTACAATTTTTTAAATTTTTAAATATAATATATAAAACTCTTATCCGCATTCAGATATCCGATATGTCCCGTCATACTGACAGATCGAAGAGTAGCTTTGCACGGTCGGGTCTATCGCGCTTTATTCTAAGTTTTACATACATTTGCCATTTACTTAAACTAATGATAATTCCCCTGTATCAAAGGAGGTAAAAAAAAAAAAAATGAAACGTCCGTTATCATCCGAGTTTTTTTCAATCTGAACGCTTCAGACAATTCATATTTTACATTAAAATCGGCAAGATTCATTTCGAAAAGTTGTCTAGATTTGGCCTTGTGATTCTGATCTTATCTTTAATCATGCAGGAACCCAAAAACACGAAAATTTCAATAAAAAACGGAATTTTTTTTATAAAATTACAAGAAATACATATAAGTAAAAAAAAAATAATATACCCTTTTACCTTCAGATGGAGTGATTTACCACCTATCTCTATCGTATTAATTGAAGGTAAAAGACGTTGAATTGTCGATAGGCTCTCAAATTGAAACATTTTGAATGGCTGGTTAATTAATAAATGCGTTGTTCTGGATTTTTTGCATTTGGGGATAGTAAAAAAAGCTTAAAATATATGCCATCTTTACTGGCTTAGCATAAATATAAACTTTAGAATTACATGGCTGGCCGCATAGAAGTTTACTCAGAATTCACAAGCTGTCGAATGTGGTGGGCAGGGGATCCTTTGGAATGAATTATTTATACGAAACAATTCACAGCTTGTGACGGAGTGGCTGGTATGGTTTTTCCAATTTTGATACCCTTTGAATTCTTTTTCGGGCGCGGTGCAACTGGAATGATGCTGCCCTCATTTACCATTTATGTAGGTGAACGAGTATGTATATTTTATTCGCACAGTTGTATTTTACATACAAAGCACAGCATTTAAAATTGATGGAATTTCCTTTATCGGTTTGGTTAAGGTGCAAATTTCGGGCTGCCTCTCGAGTCCATTGGGAGGGGGTAACCTTTGCACTCTGCAAAACAAACAACCCAACACCCCTCGGTTGGTTGGTGGTGAAAACAATCCCTCCTGGCTTGTCGCAGATAATCCAGATACTGTTTCGAATATGATTGGGTAATTTGTGGCGCCACTTGTATTTTTTTCCGTTCACTCGTGGCTGTTTGAGTTTTGTTGCGCGACATAGTAAAATGCTTTGCTGTATTGTTATATTTTATTGGGTGAGTAACCTCATGTGTTTGCTCAAGGTATCGCGTTTTCTTAAAGAAGTTGGCTCTGGGCTCTGTATTCGATCGGGAATCGTCACAATTATTTCGTGCCATATTTGTGCCTTTCGTGTTTAAACCAAGACTAATATGCCCGGTAAATATTCCCGGTACGGAGACTGACATTGTGATTCGTTATAACTTCAGCATAAATTACTTTAAACTGGAATAACAGGACAACAAAATTTAAAAATAATTTAAAAAAAAATGGCTTCAGATCGCGTGAAATAAATACCGAATCAACTCTTTGTATGATTAGGAGGGTAAGTGGAAAAGGACAGTTGAGAAGAAGATTGACTTGCTGATTGTTGATGTGATTTATTGCGAGACACAACCATCATTGGGTAATGTTTGTTTTGTCTCATTATAGGAAACAAAGACAATTAAAAGAAAGGAAGAATGCCAGACAGGAAAAATCTTCGCAGCATGTGACAGTTTGCGTTAAATTTTTGGGCAACATGGTTTTGGTTTCCCCTATTCTTCCTCTTCGGGTTGATTAGCAAAAGCGTATGCCCAAATTAACGCCAATCTTCATTTCCCTTTCCTTATTAAGGGGCGGCTGCTACGCCTGCCAGTTTTTGTTAGTGGCTGCTCCCCACTTCTGTGCCATTTCAGTCGCCTTTTTCATTTTTGTGGGCCCAAACGCGGCGACTCGAATAATTTCTGCTGGCACTGGTCCAACTTATGTTTATGATTTGGCATGAGACAGGGTCCAACACAAGTTGGACCGTCGTCGTCATCGCCGCTCTTGCCGACAGTTGCCTCACCATCACCCAGCGTGGCCGCCATCTGCTGCTCCCTCCGACAGCTGCGCGGCGTCGAGGGAATTTTCAGGACAATACAGAAGTTCTAGTTGTTGCTGCTACAATGCGGTCAAAAACTTTTGAGGCTGAAAAGCGTCTAGTCTGCACCCTTCTAAACAAGGGTTTGCATGGTTTCATGGCCGGAATGTAATATTCGACTAGGCTTAGTTCTTTTCTAGGTGCATTGCAAAATTGAAATATCGGGACTTGAAATCTTTCAGTCGATAATATAATTTTCGAGCTCAAACCAAGGACAAACTAATTCTAAGTTATTTCCTTACATACCATGTAAAAATTGAAGATTGCTCATAACAAGATGAAAGTGTTAGCGGGTTAATGTGTTGCGGGTTCGTAGTGCAACAAAGCAACTCGCTGCCTACCAACCCTACAAGTTTTTCCACTCTCCTTTGGTAATTCAATTGGATTAGTGCTCGGTTAGCAAGTAAGATGCGGGTTTTATTTGAATAACTTTCATTAACCAAAGATGCCTTATCAAAATGAGTTCCCATTATCTTTCGCATCGATTCGCTGTAGAAATTTCGCATACGAAGTAATTCGCTTTGGAAGCATAACCATTAAAGCAAAAAGTAAGAGGGTAATTTTCCTATACTAAGGCCAAAGTTTTTCTCGATGCTGGTCCCTTAGATTCGCAAATATTTAACCGCAAAATCGGTCGTCGTCTTTACAACTCCGCCAAACGCGCTATTAAACACGGCTAGAAAACCACTTCAGGTGATTTTCTGGCACGAGTTTGGATTGCTTCAGCAATTATACAAGGCATATGAGGTTGAATATATTTTAACGCGCATCCACTGAAATGAGCTAGAATAAATTAGTAATCAAAGCCAAGAAGCAGTTGCGAAATTGTTGAATAGAACGGATAATTTTCCCGGGGCACCATAAGTTCTTAAGTGTCATTTTAGACTGATAAGTGATTTGGTTGTTAATTAACAAAAATTCGCCAACCAGGAATATCGAAATTTCTCGTATGCGATTTTTTGTTGGAACATTACAAAAAATATAAAAGAACCGAGTGGATTAGGCTTTTTCTTCCAATCTGAATCAGTTAAATTCTTCCTAAATTTTCCGAATATGCGCAGCATTTGAGGTAACTCTGGACATCATTAATGCGAATGCCAATTTTAGGCATTAATAGTACAAGCCATTTTATATTCACACATGCATGAATTAAGTCGGGCTAAGCAAATCAATAAAAAGAACATTTACAAAACAAAAGCCATCGCTAAATGCTCACATTAAATAAGCAAACAAAATGCAAATTAAACTTAAAGTTAGTAACATAGAATTTCAACTGGGAATCGCTTCTATGTGACTGCAGAACCAGGAAATTTTAGATGGAAGTGCGTTTATTTGGGTAGAATAAAGTTCTTTATTCCTATAGCTTGACCACCTTTCAAGTGCTGAGTATTAATTAATTTCATGGACCTTTTACCCATTTAGGTTAGAAAGATGTAAACAAAAGTTGAACATGCAAGGAATCAGCTTCTTGAGAACTATTACATTACCTTATCTGTATTTAAAATAAATATTCGTGAAGACCCTTTTAGCATTATGTAATTGCTTAGCCAGATCCTTAAGAAAAAACAACAGGTTCGTGGTGTTCAAGGCTTTCTGACCAACGTCGCATTCTTTAGAATTAGGCTTAATAATAACATAGTCATCTACTTTGTGCTGAAGCTGCCAAACACAAACTTTCTGCTGATATTCAGGTTAGCATATAACAGACAAGGACACGTTGTAATGCCCGGAGGGATTCAAACACATGTGACATCTTGTTTTGAGGGCTTTTGTTGAACTATCATGAATGCGTTTGGGCCAAAATTAATGTCTTCTTGCTTGCATGTTTCCCTTAAAAATAAAGTACAAAGCCAATGGCACACACAATGATACAGTTTATATTTTGACAAAGGCAATTTGTGTGGAAATTACAACAACCAAAGCTTTCTACATTAATATGCAAATTTCGTGAATTCCGCCTTCTGTTAAAATAATTCGAAAAGTGGTTTCGAAAACTGATGAGTCTCGATAGATATTCAGGCTTTCCCTGTATCATTGTGAATTTGTTTTAAATTTCGAAATACTATCATTTCAATATAAATATAATAATGAATAATAATGGGCCAAAATAAATGTCTTCTTGCTTGCATGTTTCCCTTAAAAATAAACTACAAAGCCAATTTTTAGAATCCCACAGATATTTATTCAACCGTAAATTGGGTTTTCTTCAGTATGCCATAAAAGTTTTTCCGAGTTTAAGTGTTCATTGAGAAAATTTGGATGAAATGTAATTGCTTGTTACCCTTTGAGCTTCATTTTTCGTTCAACAGCTTCTGCGAATCATTAAAACATTATTTCTATTTCTTTTCCATTTGTTCTTTTAAATAAGTTAAATCAACCCGGATAGCTGAGGTTCCTCGACTCAATTTTATGACAATTTAAAATATTTACTTCACTTCGAATGTTTAAAACTGAACTTCATTTTGTTCATTCGTAACATTGAAATTGTTTATGTGTTCCACTAAAGATTTATCCCGATGCTACCAATTTACCGTTACCTAAGACTTGGTTGATTGTATTTTTTCCGATTTTATGGTTAAAAGGAAAGAATAGTGGACGTGTCGCCCTTATTACGTTGTTCAGAAAGGTGTGAAATTCAATTTGGCCCATCACGATAGCTTCCCCTGTTTCCTTTATTCCTTTAGAGCTTCTCTATGCTGTGGTATTTGGGTTTATTTTTATGGCCCCGTTGTGATTTTGGCTAAGCTATTGAACTGGGCAGACGACAGGGCATCACTGACATATTGAAGGGCAATCCGGTCTGCTGAAATTAATTTTTAGGTGCCGAACGGAACCAAATAATTCAATTGTGTGTGTGCTTCGTGTGTGCCGCTTCGGCTCAGCTTAAAAGTTCATTAGACTCTTTTTCAAAGACACACAGATTAAAGTCAAACAAGTCAAAAACGAGGACCCATTATTCACGATGCAGTGTCCGCTTTGTTTAACTTGGTCAAAAAAGGACAAAACCAAGTTCGTTCCATATAAATCTGAGTGTCAATGCTTTGAAATTTATAGTCCAGGCCTTTGCACTATGACGCCTCTGTGGCTTGCACAGCAAGGTCACTAGGTGTGTGTTAGTGTCCATTTCGTGAATTTGTGATTTCGGTTATTATTAAAAGGGTCAGCTGCAATGGGAGTCCAGATTCTTAAGACTGTGAGTCTTTTACGGCTTGACATCCCTGAGCTCGACCTGGAGTTTGGTCGGCTGTTGGAGAAACCTCGGTCAGGCAATGTACCGTCTATTCCCAGCAAGAATTTATTGGCGTACCTCATGAGACAAGCAGACTCTTCAGCCTTGCCAAGATACGTCACATCAACTCAGTGGCCTTGAATCAGCGAACCTTAAGCTGTCTTACAGCAATGGAAAGTAACAGAACATGCACATTTATTGTCGCCAGCAAGCGTGTTTTAATGCCTTTTTTATTTCTAAATTCCGCATCGGTGACCTAGCAGCCGTGTCCATGAAACCAAGAAGGCAAATCGACAGAAAGTCTATAACCAAGATTCGCGCCCACTCATACGGAGAGAGGTGAGTCCGTAGTTGATTTTAAATTTGGGAAGAAAGTGATTAAAGACACATTCTCATGAACCTAAGCTTATATAAAAAACGAAATATAACCTTTAACCGCCTTAACGGCAGAATTTAGCGAGATCATGCTCAGAAACTGACTGGAAACAACCTTAAAGTATACTATTGCTATATAAAAAGAAAATCATTATGGTTTCCCTTAACAATTGAAAGTGAAGTGAAGCTATCTGCAAAATCACAAGAATCTGGTTTAAACGTAGACCCGAATCGATTTATGCATTCACGTATATTAAATGCACATTCCGGATGGTAAGGAATGACTTGATGAATGAGCTGGAATCAGTGGGTCACAAAAACCTACTTAACTGATATTGGAATCTAAAGGGCAAGATTAAGATCATGAGACAGGAAAGGAATAGATTAAAAAACCTATTCTCAAGATGAAAACAATGCCCAAAACTACTTAGTGTTTTTGAAAAACTGAAAATACTTTTTTCTTCGAAACCAGATCAACATTTTAAATGCTCTAAGCCAAATTTTTATGTTCTTGTTTAAATCGGCAGTAAAAATTCGATAATAGTTCTTGGTGCAACTTTTGATCATCCTGGGGACATTTCTTATTACTATAAGTTCTTTATTATAATGGAAGGTCAAAGTTTCTTGAAAATGAAATAAGAAAGCAAAGAGAAACGGCGATTGTTTAATAATTGAAGTTTATTACCAATTTAAATTTAAGTTTTATTGGAAATACATATTGTAATTGCGATTTGAAGTTGGTGTAGTTTGTTTAATGATTAGTTGTGTGGTTTCTCTGAAATTAGGCACTTCCTAAAAGTTAACCAACAAATTGGTAATCTATATTTAAAATATGCCCAAAACTATTATGCAATTCGAAAAAGCTTCAGAGAAATTGTTTATAACTGAATACTCATTAGGAAGTTTAATATTCCATGTTGTTAAAAGGAACTGTCTATAGTACTCTTATAGTTCTAATATCTTATGTTTCGTATTCGTATTCGTTTTGTTGTATGTGTTTGAAATCGCAAATTGTCCAAATCTAAGATGTTTAAATATAAATATTGCTTTCATTTTTAATTGAGTTTTCTCATAAATTATTTGTGGTACTTGTGTTATAAGCAACAGGCTGTTGTTTAGTATACGAGCTAATTAAATAAAATTTCATAGGTGCAGAGAATTAATTATTCGTTTAACGCAATTTGCACGGGCCCACTATTAATGCAGTTTACTAAATGTTAGTTAGTTTTCTTCTCGAGAACAATTGCTTCACTTGAAAAATTCAATTTGATTTTATATATTTTAATAATAGTTTAGAATTTCATGTACAGTTTTTCTTAAAACTTGATTTCTTTGTTGCTGATTTATTAACCCCATCGCCTACTCGCCCGGTCTCCCTGGCTACGCCTTCGAACGCTAAATTCATATAACTTTTAACTGGCCGATGCTGCTCTAAGCTACAGTGTCGTGTTATTTAACATCTACAGGTATCATTTCTACATATTATTTTAGTTCTAAAAAACTAATAATTTCGCTGTTCCTCATTATTTGAATGGTATTTTTTAATTCGTATTTTCACAGTACTCTTATGCAGGTTGTTGCAATATTTCTTTTTAAATATATGTATATATTTATTTGTGTTCGATTTTGCAGGCTATAAACCAAATAATTAAACCTATAGTGTTATGTTTATTTTTATTTAATATTTAGAATTTTTACATTGAACTATTTCCACTTTGGTTAAAAAATGATCTTTCGATTTCAGCCAACACTTCGTTCGTAACTATCCACTGAACGGGTAAAGCAGCGATCTGGTATTCGTTTGTTGTTAGCTTTTGCTTGATAAGGTGTTTATATTTTTTTGATAAGTAGAATCCTATAATCTGCTCAAATACATTTCGATTTTGTTGTATTACAATTTGCTTCGGGAAGACATTTAAAATTACAAAGTAGGTTTAAAGCCACAAAATTCTAGCTATGACATGTAGGTATGCAAAATAGTTATATGTTCAAAATACAATGGATGCATATGGTATTACAATCTAAGTTTATTATAAATCAAAACATCATCTAAGATTTGTTAAATATTTCGTGTAAACTTTTTGACGCTCTGATTAAGATTGATTAGGTCCCTTTCATACAAATTAAGAATTCAACATAAAAACCAAAAGTAGCTCAAACGCCAAGCCGTGCTTTAATTAAAAAAAAAAACAATTACTTTTCATAAAAAATCTTTAAATTAACCATAATGATCGGTCGTTGGGCCATCACTATACTGCCAGATTCTAACGGCGGATGTTGCATAATCGGCTCCATTCCGACCAAACTAGGTAGAGAGCCGGCAAAAACAACGTCCAGGAGCCTTCCAAGGGATTGCCAGAGTTGCAACCATCCTCGTTGCAACAATACGTCTGGGTCTCCCAGATTTCTGAAATTGAAAGGCCATTATTAATATATTCATGAAAATAGCTTTCGGGATATAATAAAATCAATCTATATGCTTGTGTAAATAAATTAAAATAGACTTCCGCATCTATTTCCTTTTTTTGGTATTTCAATTGCATTTAAATTTAAATGATTACCAGTTCCTAAAACTGACCCCGTGCGAGTTCAATCCACTCTGTAAAAATGGATGAGGTCGCCTGATTCATGGCAGAATCTGCGGGTCTGGTGCTTCTGGTTTATTATATACCGGAACTCGGCTTATGTTATATGTAGATTTGGGGCCATTCTCATACTTCTTTTCGCCTGTTTAGAAGCGCCCATATTATGCCTTCAAATGGCGCTACTCTGGACCTACAAATGATTCTGTTGATCCTCACGACAGTCTGCCTTGTTCCTTATATTTCCAGGTAACCCTGTTCAGTATTCTTATACTCTTATATTTTTTTTCGGTTTTAATATGCCCGGCATATTACTGTGGCATTGACTCACCCTTTTCGACGCACTCGGTGGCACAATCACGTACAGTAGAGAGCTCACTCACATATTTCTGCAAAGAAAAATCGAAGTTGAATAAAAAGAAAATAAATAACTGAGTCCAGACGGAATTAACTTTGAAGGGCCGAAGGCTACAAATTCTATACTCTAGAAATAAATATTACTTATCCAAATGCTGAGAGGGGGAGCTTTATTCCTACTGAAGGCTATTTGTGCAAATTTATAAACTCTGTCGTTGGCCAGAGCAATGGCAGAAAATAAGGGAAACTATATCTATAAATGGCACAGATAATTGTATAAATAAATATAGAAATCGGAAAAGGCCAAGAACTGGTTTTTTCGTTCTACAGAAACTTTTCTCTTCTGTTCTTTTGTATAAGAATTCCGAAACCAAAAATAAATCAACGAATATCAAAAGGAACCTTGTTAAAATGATTGGTCTCTTAAGTTTGAGAACGCAAGTTTTGAGGTAGACTAATAGACGGAAAGTAAATCAAGTGCAAATAGTCCCAATTTCTATTCTAAACCCCTTATATTCGCCATTAAGTCTGCGCAGCGAATTATAAATAAAAGCAAGAATAAAATATTCAAAAATTGTGGGATTACGCAGTGTGACAGTTAAAACAAAACCGCTTGTCAACCAATCGCGCAACAATATGCGTTTTATAAACTATGATTACAAATGCAGAGCTGAAAATAAACTCTGTGGAAATTCTATCGAACGACTGGAATGGTATGCATAAATATATGCATCTGCATAAGCGGTGAATGCTCACGTAAAAAGTTGCATTCCAATACATGAAAATGATGTTTGCAATAAAGTTTTTATATTTTTGTCGTCCTGTGCAAAAACTTTGTATTTACATACAACACCATTTAGTAGCATGTGTTGCCTAAGCTTAATGTATGCAGGATTGCTATCCATACTAGAAATGTAAAAACAACAAAACTGTTATCATATACCATAAAATGCATCTTGGACAAATACTTGATTTGAAAGTTCTAAAAATAATGTTGAAAGATCGTAAGAATGGACGATAATATGAGCTGGATTTGAGAGTGTGTTACAGATGGGAGAGCTTCTGGTTGAATTTATTTTCCTGTCCAAATGAAATTACGGAATGTCCAATAACCGCACTTCAGGCCGCGAATGTGTTAGCCGCGCATTGCGGCCATCATGCAATTACGAATCCTTTGCCTGCCCAGTGCATTTATTATTTTGAACTATTCAGTCTATCACATGCAATTACAGGGGCAACCACACCATCAATATGGTGGTAACCTATAATTTACAATAGCTGATTTCGGTTGGTCCGCGGACATCAAAATTAGCCAGAAAACCAAACTCGCAATTCAAGAGCTTAATGCCCCGGCCAGTTTTTTTCCCAAATTTTACTATCTATACGTACTTCAAGAATCTGCGTTTGTAAGTAATTTAAAGAAATTGGGATCGTGGCCGTCGTTTTTATACTAAGCAAGTAATTCGTTACTTCGCTGTTAAATTTGTATATATTTTTTTATTTTTTCATTAAATATGCCATAAAATTAACGCATTTGAGTCGGTCTCAAAGTTAATAGTTCCGTCATTAATAGAAGAGAAGTTTGAAATAGGGCGAGAAAAATGATAAAGGTCTTTTCAGTTCGTTTACGTCTGTAGAAAATTATATTCAGTTAAATTCATCCATCATCCATCCTGTTTGGAAAAGGATGTTTACAGGAAAATAAATATCTATATCTTTGAATGAACATTGCAGCAAATATCTAAATACTTTTAAAGATATTTAAGACCAAATATTCGAAATAACATGCTTATTCATAGCTTTAAACAGATGTCGTAAGTCTTATAAAGATTCCGGCAATCTGACACGGCTCTATGAATTCTCGTGGCCATTCAATGGCTGCACTTTCATTTTAACCGGAGAGTGCATGAGAGTAATAATTTTTTTTACAATAAACAACGGTAAAGGATACAAAAAGACAAACGCTACATGAAAGCGGCATTGAATTCTGGCTGACATCACACTTTCCCTGATATTCAACCCAAAGACTGAAACTTCGACCTGTTAAGGCGTCGACGCTGCTGCTGACACTGATAAGCGATTTACAAGGCTGCCGTTTGTCAAGCTGCTTTGAGATATAAATAAATTTTATTTTAAAAATTTTAAAGAGGCTCACATTTTAAAATACAAAATTGTATTTGCAGTGGCGGCCTTCATAAGCACTTTAAAACTGCCCAAGTCAAGTTTTTCCAATTGTCTATGGCATCCACACAAAAAATGAATTATGAACCTTATTAATACATTCATTATGATAAACTGTAATGCAAATACCGAGTACAAGGACTTGGATGGAGGACTTGGCCTTTAAAGAGTTAAAAATTTATGAGAAGTTAAATTGTCCATACAAAATTTTCAACTCACTTCAAAATTTAATTCAGAGCAAATTTATAAGGATAATTCGGCTTTGTTGTGAACAGAAAAATTTACTCGTTCCTGGAGAATGAATATCGGGAAAGTATATAAATTCGATTAATGCAGATTGGCTTTTTATCTTGCTGTCGGCTGCGAACAAATACATTTTGGATATCAGGTCTGCATTCAGTTTTGAGCTCTTTGGGACCCCACAAGGTTACAAAATTAAACGACCAAGACAAATTTTTATACTCCCCCGCACGTTTTTCAAAAGAACTTGAACTCTACGTATTTGGACAGGTGACTGGGAGCTGGGACCTCTGCCAAGCAACTGTCACCTCAAAACTTTTGGGCTATTGTATAAAAATTCCCCATATAACGACCAAAAGCATGGAACGCTTTTAAAGATTAATAACTCTGATTCAAATTGTACGTCCAATTCCACCCCTCATTTATTACATTTTGAAACAATTTTCAAAGACGTTGCTAGATGCTAATAGATAAAAAAATAAACAACATTTTGGATATCCAGTGTTTAAAATACCGAGACAAAAAATTCGATGTACTTTTAGTTCAGTCATTGCATTGGCTTGCTGGATTTGATAGCCTCAGCTGCATTTTCATTGATAAGTCACGAAATTTGAATTTATAGCCGACTGAGTTGTCTTGCTGCTCGGCTTGCGATTCTTTTGAAAATCGTTTGCGTGACCGGCTTACTGATGAGCCAGTTCCTTGGAAAGTTACTGCCGATTTTATAGCCGAGCCGCAGAGTAAGAAATCGCAATTCCAAAGGTTTGGAAAGCCAGAAGGAAAGGAATAAGTAAATATTCAAAATTAATAACAGCTGGGGCCGCCAATCCAACAAGCTCCATTAAATATTTTTGGAACCATTAAACCTAATATTTTTGATGGTTTCAAACCCCAAATAGCCCGTAGAGGAATAGTTAGGGTAAATTTCTAATGGAATGAGCAAACTTCTGCTCAGCATTTTAAATGAATTGTATTCAAAAGAAAACGAATCACGAAAATAAGCCAGTAACTTGCAGGGGCAGAAGCAAATGACTGGCCATAGATCAACTCAGTTGGGTTGTTTTGGCACAGTTGCTAAATGTCCGTTGTAGCTGACCAGAAACATGCAATAAGTTTTGCTCCCAGCTGCTGGCAACCAACAAGCAAAGCAGCCACAAAAACAACAATCCACGACGGATACTTTCCATGCATTACCAACTGCCTTTTATTTGCAACACTGCTGGAATCTGGAGTGTGGGCTGCGCCTGCCAACAGTTTCACTTATCGCACTACAAAATAGAATGTCAATATTTCAATATATCAATTGAATAGCATGCAGGCAAACAAAGCTGGACGATTGTGGGCCATTGATGCTGGCCACCCGAATCGTCGATACTGTTTAAAGGGAAATGCAGTTTGCAGCCCTGAGTATATCTGCCCAGAAATGGTTCTCACATTGAGCTGGTGGGTTAGACACTTGCCTGCCTGCCAGCTATTAAGTTTCTGGGATCAATTGCCTTCTAGTTTTAATTGAGGCAGTCGCTCAAATAACTCAGCATCTCCCCGCTTCCTTTGTGTTCTCCGTCATTCGCTTACTTTTCCTTAAAGAAAAGTGTATGTATTTTACATACAAGCACACAAACAGCTACATAGGAGTTTATGTGTAGGTAAATAAATATATTATGAGGGTGCAAATGGGGCTGGGTCGCGAGGGGAAAGGTTGCCGACCGAATGTTGGTCAAATGGCGCCACACACGATGATAACATGTCAACATGCAATTGACACACAAAATCACCGTCGACAAGCTACAGAACGACGGGTGTTGGATGACCGCACAGACGTCCCTCTGGGGGTCCCCCTAAGAGCCTGGCCGGGCGCAGCCCTTGTCAGAGCCAGAAAGGCCTACATATGTACATACCCAGCTCAATAATCAAGAAATATGATGCTGCATGAGCATACCCCATGAGCACTTGCTAAAAGCATGCACACGTCGTGGGGCTCGACCGCAGTTGATTGAAGCCAGTGGGGCGGGGGGCAGTTGGCTCCTGCGCTTTCGTTCGTTTGGCCACCTTTAATTAAAGGCGTGAAGCGCCCGATTTAAAGGGCAGGCGGTGCTTTCGTTCCGGGCAGTAAATATTGCACATACTCGTACACAAAAATTCAGTGAGCGCATTAATTTGTGTGGCGATCGCAAATTTTGTCTATGTGCACAAACTTTGCTTTCGCCAGCATTCATTTGCGATTGTTCCCCGCACCGATTTGCGCTAATTCAGAGTAAGCACAGTGGCTCTAGGACTGTAATAAAATTTAATAAATGACGAGCGAGTCAAGCGCCAGTTGGGCTACCTGGACGTGGAGTCTGCTCATGTGTAAATTATCTACGATTGGTTTTCATTCGCCTGTGCTAATTCCATCAGCAAATAGCAACACTACCGGCCGAAACATGAAAGCCACATTTAATCTATTGCCCACAGGTTAGGGGCACATTAAGTTCGCCAAAGGGATCAGATGGGTAAATTAGAAATGGGAAAACTCTATTCCACAACTTGGGCAAGCATCGGAGCACATAATTTATGGCTGCCTGGAGAATTGCTAATCAATTAGGTTTATTCTGCTGATAGCTGGCAATGCGGGGAAGATTTGAAGGTAATTGCGGCAGCCCAAGTAGCCCATCAGTCAGAGGCTCCATGGGTTGTTAATTACTTCGAAAGGACACACAGAATTTCTTACTAGCTTACGTGCACCTTCCGCATCGAAGGTTAAGCTATTTCCCCATTCGTTTTGTTTAATAATGAAAGACTAAGTAAATACCAAAAGCTCGGAACAATTCCAATTTAGTTGTACAAGGAAATTAATGAAATCCATTCTCTTTTTGTATTTTGCTAATAGAATAAGTAATACCAAGCGAGGTGTATATCGATTACGTCAGGATGTACTAAAAGTATTACAGCATTTTTGTTTAATTTAAAATCACACATCCCATTTAAACTCCATCTGAAACACTTTAGGAGTCTTTGGCAAATCTGAGTGACCTCTGGGATCCGCAGTTGGTTATTATGAAAGAGTTCCTCCTGAACATTCGCTTTTATTTATTGACGAGGAAACTAATTGGGAATTAAAGACTCCCTTTCAATCGGGCCCTCCATTTGGAGGCCTCGGCTTTTGGTTTTCAATTGGAAACTTTCAAAAGGCGACTCGCTGGATCGAATGAGCAGTTGGCTGGATCGGAATCTTGACTCGACCGTGAATGCTATCAATCTGAAAACCAAAATCCAATTAGAGTTGTGGACAATGTGTTGGCGGCAGTTTGAAAGTTTACCAAATAAATTCTCACGCCGGGGAGGCAATTGCCTCGTCCCGTCTTCGTCTTTCCGATGCTGGCCACCCAGAAATTTTCGTCTTTAACCACCAACAAACGTTGGGGTCTGAGATGCTGCCACTGCCTCGGCAGCACATACACTCACTCGATAAAGTACACACCATATGGCACAACTGTGACGACTGTGGGTGATTTATGGTCACGAACCAAACTACCACCTGGCGGCCATTTGCCAGGAGACAAGAAAACCCACTTGCCATGCTCGTGGGCTTCCTGTCTACAAAGTATAATTCCTTTTCTCTCGGGTTAATTCAGTCGCATGGGTTTTTTTATTACTTGGTGTTATTGCTTTTATTATTGTCATCTGTCAACCTCGAATGTCATCAGTCTTGTTATTGCCGTCAGTCGGATTGTTGTTTTTGCCGTTTTGCCGGAGCTAAATGAATTTACCTTTTGTGGATTTGTTCATTAACTCGAAAATGAAAGACAATTGAAATGGCGACAACGAAGACGGGCAGCTTACCAAGCCCTTCCCTTGCCCTGCCTAGGCAATTAGCCTTTGTCAATTTCGTTGTGGTTCCAAAAGGACATTCGGCCATTTCAAGAGCACAACTTGACGCTTCAATAATTTAGGAAATGACACCGGCACAAAGTTTCATTTGAGGAAGATTGAATGTCTGAGCAAGCAAGAGCAACCTAACAGCAGATCTCGACAGATTTGCTGGTCTTCTTCAGTTCTGCTCCGGCTCACTTTTATTTACGTGAGCTTGGGTGGCCTCCAATTATTGATTTGGCTGAAAATCCTTGCAACCTTTTAGCAGTTTGGTTAAAGCAGATCGGGTAGTATTTCGCCTGAAAAATGCGAAAATCATGTGTCGTAGATGCCAACCAAATGATGGCTTAAATTATTTGAGCGCTTTGCAAATACGCTGACATTTATGGCGGCCGCAGGCGATGCCCGAAGTGTTCAGATTCTTAAATTATTACCAGCAAAGCTGTTTTTCTTTATAAATCCAGGAAGCCCCCCACATTCTGCTGACAAAGACGTAAAGCGAAAACAGCCCAAACAAAGTGCTCGGTATTTTTCAACCGAGCAAATAGCGCCGGCCACAGCCCAGCAGGACGGCACCTGCACTGGAACCAGAAGTTAGGGCAAGGGCGCCACGTAAGCGAAAATTCCGCGCCATAAATCACTGCAAACATTTTTTGTTTCACTGTTAGAGCGACCGGCGAAGGTGGAAAACAACAGCAAACAACAGCATGATAGGGTGCAAAAAGGCGGAAAGAGGCACGGCGGCTGAGGGGCCAAAAAAATTTTACAAAATATGTAGTTTGTTGCGGAGCCCGCAGGGAATACGGCGCACAAAATGAAGGCAGGCCGAGCTCTGACCACGTACAATCAGCACGTCAGCGGCCGACTGCCGCCTGCCGACGAAACAGCAACCTTGATAGAAAGTGGCCTCCAAAGCCGAAAAAAAGCTGGTAAAGTCAAAAAAGTCGGCACAAATCAAAAGCAGCTAAATTGAACGTCAACGGGACGATGACATGAGTGTGCGAGTGTGTGTGCGTGCAAGGATCTAGTATAGCTCCAAGCTGCTGCCGCCAGGAGGCTGTGTGTACAAGCGATTTCCATCTACACTTTCAAGCGTGCACGACGGGCCGGAGTGATACAGAAATGACCATAAGCATGGCCGAAAACATGGCCGAAATGCTGGGCAATATTCAAATGGAGCTCCGGGTCCAACCACAAGGATTCGGTTCCGCCCACAAAAGGATTTACCGCATCTGTTTTGGCACTTTTAAAAAATTCCACAGCCAGAGAGGTCTGTTGGCAGGCAGATGGCTTCTACTTTAGGGAGGCTTTAAAGGCGAAAATATGCCAAAGTGTCGTTCACAGCCACACACACGCAGGCGGACTTGTTGGGGGAAAGGACAAGCACCTTGGCGAACAATAATTCGTCATAAGTAGAGTCTGTTTTGCAAATTTAAAGTGCTTGTGGGGTCGACAGCCAACAACGGAACTGGGTTGCCGAGGGTTGTCGGTTCCACACGGCCTACAAAAATGATTTGTGGGTCCGCCGGATGCGCATCCAGCCGTCACTAAAAATGTTGTTGGCTTTTGCAATTTTTCCGACTTTTAGCGAAATGCAATGAACTTATTTCATTTTGCATTGCCATGCACTGGCGCCCCCGCGTCAGCCGCTGCCTCCAAATCTTTGCAGGGCCCTCGCCATAATCGATTTACTTGCGCTCAGAGAACTTAAAGTGACGCTTACATAAGTGAAACGGGGGTAAATTTTAATTAAGCAACAAACTGCCACAGTCATCTCCGACCGCGGATTAAAAAGCTGGCGCTACAAGGCCTTTCGTTGGGTTCCTTTGATGCATGAAGCGGGTTTTGTAAAAATCCCACGCCGCTGGGTATGTCATGTTGATCAGGATTTCCAAACAACCCGAAATGTAAATCCCCAACTCCAACTCTTTCCGCCCCAAAACGGTTCAATGGGACTTGCTTAATATTGCACATGGATGTAACGATTACATTTTTATTACATATGATGATTTAATGTAAAATGTAATACATATTGTGTACATAGGATTCCATTTAGAATCCATTAAGTTGAAGACCAACAAATAATTTAGAAAATAATAATTAGTTTGACCTTTCTTTTTTTTACAGATAATTCTCCGACATTTATTTTCCCCATTTTTCCTAGACTTTTATTCTATATGTATTTGGAGAAAAAATGGTAGGTACCTTTTTTCAGAAGCATTGCCCTATTTAATTTTATTGAACCTCCATTCTTAAGTTAATCGTAAAGATTGCAATGAAATATGACATAGATTGATAGGAGGAATTTATTAGAATACGAAGGAAATGGGATTTCAGCTCTCCAACTTGTTTTTTTTCAAAATCGCAATAAATTCGAAACCTTATTTTTTTATATTCGGATTTCCATAGGATTGCATTTTCTATATATTTGGAAGGATGCAGAATATTAAAACTAATGGCGTTCTTTTTGTTTTTGATGTTAGTGACCAATTCATAAAACTAAAGTTTTACCTGACAACTTTAAAACCTTGCTGCCTTATTATTAAAAATTTATTTTATTTGCGTTTGGCTGTGATTAATTAATTATATTTTGAGCTCAGCTTTTAGTTTCGAATCAAATCCGTAAATATGGAACGCTCGCATAAAAATCTCTTCATTCATTCATCGTTGTCATTTGTTTTCGTGTTACAACATTTTTTATTCACTAAGTAGTAAGCAGATTAAGTCGTGTGCATTACAATAAATAAGGATCGCAGTCAGGTTGCAAAAATAAATCAGATTTTTCTGTAGAAACTGCGAAAAATACCCGCTTTCTTTATAAAAGACTCCACATGCCCACAAATTCTGTGAAACAAAAAAATGGGGACTTTAAATATACCAGATTTCGTTTAAATAATCGGCAAGCAATCGCAGGACGCTATTATTTTAAAGGATTTGATTACATTCGTGAACACTGAAAGTTTGATATCACTTTTCAGCACGGAACTCTCCGTTCCTCTGTATTTGTATTTATATAATAGAACGCCCGAAAATTCGAAGCCTCTTGCAGTTTTCTAAGCTTTAGCAAAATTTATATAGTTGAGTTTATAATCTATTGTTAAACCCAACAAATCAGGAACGGGAAGAAAATCAGGAACGCAAAGCAAAGTTTTGGGGCTACGTTTTTTTTTTTTCATGTCGGTGAGCATTTGTATTTTTCCTTACTTATTATATATCGCGCAAAGGTTTGGGCTTAAGGGTAAACATGTGAATCAATTGTTGGTTTGGGTCTTTAGATTTTTGCTTACTGCAAATGGTGTCAAATACAACTGCTCTAGGATTCTATTTATAGTTATGCACAAGCGATGCAAACATGAAAACCTTTATTGATGGGATGTGAGAATAAATTTGTCATTATATCGATACCGTGAACTTGAAATTTTCGCTAATTTTCCACTTGCGCCTTTTTATCCTCACTGTTCTAGGGTTTTCATAAAGTTCTATGCAGACAGAAGCAGTTTACGGGACAACGGAAGGTCTTCTGCCCGGAGGAACGGCTTAAGTATATTAATATGCCCAGCCAAAGTAAACGAGCTTCCTTACATTTAAAATCCCGTTTTGTTAAGAAATAGACAAACTTAAGGTTTCTGTTTTATTAATTATGTTTATATTTCCATATAAAAAGGACCTCGATTTCCAACTACACTAAATTTTGCTTTAAATGAGAACGAATGAAATATTGCAATTTGACAAAGTTGTCTTGAGGTTACTGGGGAAGGAGCGAAAAGACCAGCAAAAGACCAGTGAAAAAATAGACAATACCCGCCTTAAATTAGGAAGGACGAACGTTTTTCGCAACACCGAAAATGTCGAAAATAAATTATCAGCCAATTCTATAAACCATAAAAATGTAATGGCGCTAAAAAATAAAAAAAGTACTTGCGTGCAGAAAACCGTAGACAAAATTGCCTTGCAAATTGCTCCCACCAAGGTCCTTGCACGCCCGAAGTGAGTCTCTGCATGCGATAGGATGTCGGGTGATTTGTCTTACGTTTCTCAGCTCCGTTTATGGATCCACAACCCGCTCTTTATGGAACGGATTCTACCGAAAACCACACAAAACTGAGAGCCTGATAAGTTTCGACGCATCGACCAATTTCTGAGAATGATGGCCGGCCTATCATAAATGGGGCGACGACTAGACATCTAGGAAAGCTTAACAGATATCCCAACAGCTTGGTGCTAATTAATAACCCAGAATCCATTGCCGTCTATGGCAATTGGCCAGCGGCTTGTCAAGTCCAAAGTCCTTTTTCGAACGACCATAATCATTGCGTGTATGTGTGTGGAAATAAAGTTCTGGGCAATGACAGAATCAAGGAGAATAAAGAGAAAGTCGAGTCCACGCAACATGGCAAAGTTTTGGCACAGGATGTGTATTCTGTAGGAAAACTAGGGATTTCCGCGTTCTCTCGGATTTTGGTCTGAGTTGATCCCCTAAACCGCTGACTGGGTGAGACCCATTTATAATAATATTAGTGTCTGTTGTGACAAAAAATTAAATAAAAAGTTTTTGCGTTCGCCTCGGCACGCACAGCCTGCCCCACTGCCCGTCCTGCCACTTATTATTTGGCAGCAGCTGGAAGCTGGCCTCGAGCCCCGGGCGGCTCATGGCGTTAGACAGGCATTAAAACATATCGGCCTCCCGGCGCCTCTCCAGCTGGATTTTCTGTGCGGTGGCATCATTTTTCATTAAGTTTTTTGCCATATTGCGGCTCCCAACATGCACAGTCCTTCACACACACTCACGCACACCCGCATACTCGCTCACACAATCCATTTGTTGCTAAAAGTTATGTACACGATATATTTTATTAGTGGCCCCGGCAGAGGGCAGGCTGTGCTGCGCTGTCTGGCGAGATGATATAAATTTAAGGCAATAAATTACAAGTTTTTGTCAAGTGGTGAACTGGAAAAATTGGACTCGGATAGACAACCAGCCAGACACTTGCCTGTCCAAGCCGACGCGCCCGACCTGATGAGGCGACTTGCGCACAATGAACTGACAAAGGACCCAAGCCCAAATCCCTGCGTCCCCACAGGCCGGCCAGCCGACCTATTTCAAATGCAGGCGGGCTTCAAAAAGCCATTCCCCACCAAAACTAAAAATTGGCCCAGATTTACTTGGTGTCTCAGCAATTCACAAAAGCCAGTGCATTGCTGTCTTTGGGTCTCCCAATTCCGCAACGCTGACAGGGGGCGCGGCCCAGTCCGACCTTATTTAAGGCTCCCGCCCATTTCGCGTGCCATAATTCAGATGACGGCCAACATATTTGCGTTCTGAAGCCGAGATCTTCCTCAATGTCAGCTTTGGCCCGGAGGATTTGGGCAGCTCACGTAAAGCATAGCAAACTTTGATGGCCGGGTGGCCGCTAAATTTTAGCTCCTGCTTTTCCCATTCCATTCTTCAAGGCGGTACAAAGCGATCCAAAATATTTACAATGGCTCCAGCGAAAGTTGCTCCTCCGTGGCAAACAAAATCAACTTAATTTCAACATAACAAAGCCCCATGGAAGTCACACCTTGGTCACAGTTGGGCAAGCCTCTTTTATTGCCTGAGTAACTGCGGCCCAACTTCTCCCACTCTGGAAATAATTTCTGCCGCCATTTCCATCTAACAATAAATAGAACTTTGCGTTCGAGCTCTGGAACACTGGCAGTTCCCGCCTGACTTAATGACTTCGCAATACAGAGGCCAAAGGGTTCCACTGCAAATCCAACCAACAGCATTCCTCTATTAAGGATTTTTTAGATACGATTCTAGGGCAAGAAAATAAAAACAAAAGCCTAAGGCGTAGGAAAGCTTCTCGATTTAAATTGATGTACCAACACATCAGGATATTTGCTTACAGACATTCTGCTTTTGTGACCATCACGAAAAGTTTTTAGGAGTTCTTTCTTATCATGGGATAAACCCAGTTATTTTATTTTAATAAAATATTATGGTTTTGTCTCTAAACAAAATTTAAGGCACCTAAAAGATCAAAATTATGAGAAATATGGGAGAGGGATAAGTTTATTTTCCTGCTTCATAAACATTCTGACTGTAAGCTTGTAGCATCTATAGGAGTGAAATTCTCGAGGGGTGAGAGGTGGATCTGATGCATTATAATGGCTATTTCTTCTCTTCCGATCGGTCGGCGTAACTACATTGGCAGCATTGGTAAATGTTTGTCTTGTACATACGGATGTCAAAGTTGTCGCTTTAAGGATGTCGATGTCGGAAAACTTGATCTGCCGAATAGCATAAGGGATCTTTGGTTACTCCAGCTTTAATACTCTCGAAGATCCACGTTTTCATGCGGACGGACGGACATTCTCGATTTGTCTCTGACCATTGTGGGTGTTATTTTGATGGGTCTTCTTCGTTCTATACTTCTGCTCTCTACCCAAACTAGTATAAGCTCAATAAATTTATTAAAGTTGATTTAAGGTCATCGTGATTTTTAATTGTAGATATTTGAATATAGTCGTACAATAGGAACAGTAGAAAACGCTACAACAGCGTTAAATAGAAACCCTGATATCACAATTTGTCAGATTTCATTACCTTCAAACTTTAGGCTCTAAAATTCTTTAATATATACTTTTAAAAGCCTTCAACTCTGTTTTTATAATCAGCACCTCAAAATCTATAAGTATGCCAAGTTTCATCCAAATCCGCACACTATTGTTTCCATGGGATTGATATTATATTAATCGTTGATCGCTATCGAAGTGATTCTAAAGTGATCTTGTCGAGATCAGCTCGACAGCTCAAATACAAATACTTTCAATAAATAATCAAGTAATTTATTCAGCCATGAAAAATAACTTGGGGCAATTTAATTTAAGTTGCAGTAAAATGGCTTTCAAAAATTCTATATGGCAAGAAGCCCACAAGTTTTATTTAATCCTGCAATTTTGAAGAAGCAGTTTCTTGTTTTGAGCATTTAAATGGCGAAACTGAACTTTCAAGAGGGAGAAAGGCGCTGCGATTTGGCAAGCTCCCTAAACAAGCTCAATGCCAATTCGTGCCTTTGGTTAAGCCACAATTTGTATCAGGTAACAAAAAATGTCTTGGCTTCGATCTAAGGAGAAATTGTCGTCATAAATCAACTTCGTCCTTTGCATGTGTCGTAGAAGCACTTAAGGCCATAAAACGCATTTTAACCGGCAAAGCTCAAGTTGCTAAATGGCATGATGAGCATCATTTCAAGAACATATTTCGGCCAAGCAAATGGCCTCAAGATGGTGCGCCAGGCAACATATTTTCTAGCGGATCAAAATAGGGGAAAGCAGTAAGACAGGAAGTCAAATGGCCTCGGAACGATGACAAAGTATTTGCATTCCTGTTGGCCCCTTTGCCATGAGCTGCAGGTTTTGGCTGAGCTGTTCTCCTTTCCACCCACCAAGTGGCTCGTACTGGCCCCTCAAAAAGGGTCATACGCAGTTATTTGCTTAGCGGTCAGGGACGAACTGTGAGGCAAGGAACGCTAATGTCGGTGCACGCCGACATGACGACAGCTCAATCCAAAGAAGCGCGTTCGTAGTGTTCCTTAGGCGACTTAAGACCTAAATTAAGCTTCAAAAGAGTATTCCAGCTTGTTGATACTTTTTTTTGGTGGCAATGACGTCGGCAGTCAAGCCCGGCAGCCGCCAAAGTTTCGCGCATAAAAAAATGAAAGAGCGGAAAATTAATTACGTGTCCTCACGGCCCGCCATTCGAGGTCAAGGGTTACACCCACCTGCCTCAACCACTGGCTTTGTTCGGTCACGTTCTTCCCCGCCCGACGCCGCACTCCCAAAGCTACCGCTATTGTTTGCAATCGGTTTTCTATGTGGGCTTGGGCGAGCCTGCCACGCATTATTGATAATATTAAATATGCATTTGACACTAGGTTGGATTGCCATCGGTCTTGCCCCCAATTAAATAGTAATGCTCGCACTTGAAAGGCTGTATATTTTGACCGTTGGCATGTCGGTGGGGAGTCCGTTCGAGCAACTTTCTTGAAACTTCAAAACAATTGCAAAACAGCGAGCAGCCCATGGCTACAAGGCCAGCAAAAGGCAGATAAAAACAGGCAGGTCAAGTTGTCGAAACAACAGCCTGAAGAGCAAGCGGTTTCCGTCTGTGTTGGTGTTCGTCCTGCTCTTATTTATGTTGTTCCTTAATATTTAAACAAAAGTTGCGGCGCCGTTTGAATGTAGTGTTTTGTGTTGCCTACTTTGTGGGGCACCTTCGCGGGACGCTTTCGCTGGTGTTTGCTTTGATCCTTAGCCCCTCAGCCGACCCCGCGCGCATATAAATTATACCGCTAATTAAGTGGCCGACACGCCGTTAATATTAAAATAAATGGCAATTATCAAGGCGATGCGCCAAGGCGTTAAATTTAAGTGCCCGCGAAGACCAACTCGCCTGCGGCGCAAGTGGGCGGACAGTCGGCGGCAAAAGAAGAATGCCGCCTTGCCCAGTGATTTTATGAATTGCTCTGCTTAGCTTAGGGCCCTACTAATTGAAGTGGCCCTTACGCCGCTCTCCCAGTGTCAAACAGAAAACAATTGAAGTAGACACAAATAATCCAAGTTCCCCCCACAGGCGATGATTCAAATGCGAATGAATAGACTTGAGGTACTTCGAATGTCATATAAAAAATTCTTGGGACTTTTATTGGTACTTTTAAAGCCAAGATAAAATATTGTTTACTAATCATAATAAGCCCCGAATAGATGGGAAAAAATAAAATCCAAAGGCGCCCCGACCGGTTGCATCTCAATTAATTGCCAGATAACAAAATATATTTTTGGGTAGACAGCGATTTATTTTATTTTATTCTTTTATTCTGCACTAATCAGCCTACGACTTGTGTCTGGTTTTAATTGTTTTACCTAAAACTTCTTCAAGTTTAATAAATTTTTTATGCAAGTAAATTAAAAAATTTGTGGTACGCATCTTCGGAGCCATAAAAAGGGATCCCGAGCCAGTTTGGTAATTTTTTGTTTAATTAGAATGCTTCACTCTTTACTTGGGGTGCAGAGTGGAAAATTGAAATACGAAATCGCTTTGCAGAAATGGCGGAAAGCCAAAACCAAAATTAGCTCGGCGTCGATGGGATCTCGAAACTGTAAAAATAACATTGAAGCCAAGCGGCTAAAACCCAAAGGCCAACGAGCTGTTCGTGCCCACACCCCCAATTAAAACAATTTATGATGTTTGCACAGGACTCACACACTCAGCCACGGCCGCCTTGCATGGCAAGTAGGCCTTAATTTTTAAAGACGGCAAAGAGCAAACATCTGCTTGCCATTGGCACTTGCCCCAGCCGGCCTGCTCCCTGCAGAATAATTTAAGTGAATTTGGCAGCCCAAACACACTCTTAAATAAGTAGGAAATGACGACGATACCATAGCCAGAGCAGAAAATATAACCGAAATTGGCGGAGGCAACTGGCGGATGGCGGGGACCGCCAACGAGCCTTCCACCATGGCCAGGAGCAGGGACACGCGTCACTGTTGGCATTTTGAGTGAGACGGGCGGGCCTGGCAATGATAAATGATGAATGAAGAATTTTAAATAATTCGGGCAGTCAAAATTTGTTGGCTCTGTTCGGAGCCTAAGTTTTGAAAGAGTCGTCTCCCCCAAAACTCAAAGTTAGCTCGGTTGAAATAATTCTTGCGCAATTATTTTTTCATCTAATTAACATTTTCAAATCAAAGCAAAACGGGAACTGGAATTCGGCATTGAAATTAATCCCTTCACTTCTTGCAATAGAATTTCTTTTAAAATTTGTAAAAAATTCAATAAATTTCTTTGGGTTTCTGTTCCCTAATAATCACAAATGGAATTACAAATGGATTACTCTCCAGTCACCAAGTGACTATTTCGTGGCTCAAAAAACAGGCACGCCATTTTTAAGGAAGGTTTACTTAAGCTTTCAACCCATTAAAAAAGTATTGATGTCATAGGCGAGTGTATAGAAAAATAGAGGTAAAAAATAAAATAAATTTATTTTGGCAGCCTAAACGTCTTTTATATTTCTTATTGAATTCCCTTCGTGGAAACCCAAGCCTGTCCCAAATATTTCTCAGCTTTCTGTATAAATATCTCCAGGCAAAAGTCAATGATTTTTCTCGTTCTATTTCGTGAACGAATTAAAGGTTAAATGTTAATATCAAAAAGTACTTAAGTTTTTCTATAGAACCCACTAAATGAGAGATTTAAAAAGCATGAGATGAAGATTTATAACGAATCCTTCGGCAGTCCATTTACATCAATGTGTTTCGTAATCCCGACTGTCTTTATGGAACTATTGTAAGATTATTTGAAAAGAAATATTTAAAGTTCTGTACTCTCTCACTTAAGGAAACAAACCAATGGAGACAACCTGCCAGTTTTCGTCTCTGTCCCCCGCTCATCGTTAATTCCCTATTTTTTGTTGCCATGAACTATCTATTTTGAGGGGAGGAGGTTAAGGAACACCATCAGCTGGGCAAAAAGGGGAAGCGGCGTTGATGGCACCACTTGCGGATTTTATTACAGGGACAAATGGGACATCATGTCCTTGTTGCTGGCTGTGACGATTGGGCCAAACGAGCCTACTTACCACGCAGAACTTTTCGCTCTTCTTGGTGCACTCCTTCAGGTAGAGATGGGCGATTTCCTTCGAGTAGTTTAGACAGGGCGTAATGGAGCCAACGCCCTCGTTGTACTGCCCGCACATGTGGCATTTCAAACCGTTGGCCACGCCCACCCAGCCGCTGGCCAGCAGCACGAGGGCGAGCAGCAGTCCCAGCATTGAGTAGGCTCCAATGCGTCCGCGGCCGACAACCACAACGGCCCTAGTGAGGGGCGCGGCGTCGACATCGGGGCTAGCGGTAGGCATCTTTTCTTGACTGCCGCGACTGTTGTTGGTGCTGTTGGAATGTGATGAACTCATCCTTATATGCTTATAGGAGTGTGAATGCCGATGTTGACCTTTTAGTGCACTGAGAAACACGCGCGCAGACTGCAAGCGGAATAAAGCACTCACCGAAATTGCAATTTCACTTTCTTTGTTTGAGTTGACGACCGACGTGTCTCCTTGTAATGCTGTTTAACATCCTTTCCTTTTCACTTTATTGCGATTTGTACTTCTCTATTTGCACAAAGTTAAAACAAAAAAGGGTAAGTTGAGTGCAACCTGCAGGCAGTTAATGGCCCCCACCCAAACGCTGGGTACAGTCGCGGCAAGCTACACCACCCAAAGAATCTAACGGTTCTGGCTGTCCTCGGCTGAAATACCTTACCACACATACAGAAATATCTTGAGGGGTGGATAAAAGAAAAGTTTTTACCGCTCTAAGCACCAGCAATTTGTTCGACTGCCTGGCGAAGAGCGTGTTAAAGGACCAGGACCTCCCAATCGCCTGTTTGTTATTGCGTATAATTTGGGGCTTACAGTGGACGGGGAACAGACTGGGAACTGCCTAAGCGAGGAATGCTTTAAGCTCATCCGATCAAAGGTACAAAGCAAAGGGAGCCAAGCATTTAATTGGACGAAATGCCAAACCGCGCATTGCAAATCAAGCGAATGACAGCCGGACAGCAGCGACAGAACCGTTAATTGGCCGCAGCCTTGGCTGCGAGCAAGTCCAAGTGCACTTTCATTTGTTGTTTTCCCGCATCGCCGACCAGGCGATGGGCTCTTTTGAATTGAATAACATGTGCGGAATTCTGGTCGCAAGTACATAATTTATGTGCAATGGCATATGTATTCCCACACACACACACACACACACGCCAGCACCAAAGAGTTCGCACTGCCACCATCTTTGATGCGTGGCCTTCTTGCAGCTGCATGGCCAGCACGGCCGCAGCACCAACAACAATAACGGTACAACGGAATACTCAACACTTCTGGACTGAACGAACACTTGGAAGCTGGGCCCGCGTCCGATTTTGGTGTGCCGCGTTTGAAGAGAAATTGACGACTACAGCGGCGAGCCCAGCATCTGCGTCCCCAATAGGTGAGGGTTCGGCCGAAGTGGCTTCGGCTCGGAATGCGGACTACCGTCGGATCCGACTCGTCTTCGCAGTGGTCTCGTTCTGGATTCCTCTGCAACTTCGTGCTGGCCGCGCTCGTTCGTGGCGCGACGGAGTGGAGAGCTCGGGGCTGGTCTCGAAATTTTGGTTAGTCACTGTCAAAAAAAGCGCAGCGCGATTGTGGCCATTGACAATCAATTTGGCTTGGATTTTAGGAGCACCCTGCTTCACCAGCCTCACGCGGATTGACTGCGGAACATGATATTTAATTCCAATAATTTACCCGCGAATTACAATCCGCCAGGATTTTGATGGCCTTCCTTTTAGGCCGCCCATAAACAACTCGGCTTTGCCGCATTTTCAGATTATTTCCTTTTATTATTGTTGGACTTGGGCAACGATATTTCACAGGGTTAAACATTCTCTGGATGAGGATTTCTTCTTTTTTTTTTTGCCAGAAGATATTCAAAATCTTTATACTTTTCCGAGAATAAAGCTGGAAACATTCACAGTCATGCCGGCGAGACTAGTTATAAAAAGACTTTTAATTTTATAAACCCAAACTCATAGGAAATTCAAATTCAAGCGCGAGTTTCAAGATTTCGCGGGCCGACATTCGACGAACGCGACAGCCCTAAAAATCGCGATCTGGCAGCACTGCCAGTAAAACTGCTGCGACTTTGATTTAAAAACAAATCCGATTTAATTTCATTTATTTATAATCTACCACAGCCAAAGCATGGGGAAAAGAAAGCTTAAAAATTAAATATATAAAAAAAAGGATTCTAACAAAAATATAATAATTACAAATTTAAAACAAATTCCGAAATCCTTAGTAAACTTAATTAATGCGAAGAACAATTTCTAAAATATTTAGTGTCCCAAATTTTAGCATGGTTATGCTATGATAACCGGCGTCAAATGCTAAATATAATTTTAAAGTGAGTTTCGAAATCAAAAATAAATAACTTAAATGCGTAAAAAGCAAGGACCCCCGAAATAAACCGCTCTCAATGATTTGATTTTGTTTCGATTTGGAAATATCGGTTCGGATTACAAAAGGGAATTCACACCCTGTTACCGGATTATTGGCAGTTCTTGCTCGATTCACTTAAGATTCTTTATCATATATATCGACGCTTATAACGGTTTCATCATAGATGGTCGGCCGTTTTCATAGTATGTTCTATGTACTTTCCCTAGAGGCCAGGCGGACCTTTAGTCTCTCAAGAATTCCCCGAACCAAATGTCCAATTCGATTCTCAGATTACCAACAGATTATTTGTGAGGTCTTCCGGGAATTAACCCTACAACAGAAATCCCATTGTTCCGGGAAATGCAAATCGAGAAGACTGGAGTTCTTTCGGTGTTTGGGGCGCTCGAACTCACAGCATTTTCGATTTGCCGGAGGGTCCATAAATCGCAGCGTGAGCGGTTTATTGGCCACTGCCAATTCCTTATCGAAAAAGAAACCCAGAATGATTGACCGGGGTTTTCACGTTGTTGTGTTTCAGTGACGACGCCTCGGTTATTTATGAGGTCAATCGAAGAAGTAGAAGCCCCAAAGGCGGCGCACCAAGTTTATTTATGTGGTCTCCAATTTATGCCAAAATAAGCTGGTTCTGGACAATCCAATCAACGTAGTTGGCCACCTTGCAGTAAACTCCAGGATACGGATAAACAGCGCAGGGCTTGATGCTCCAGGACACGATGCCGACCTGCGCGCCGTCGAAGAGCAGAGGACCGCCGGAGTCGCCGCTGCACTGACCCTTGCCGCCCTCGTCGACTCCCCCGCAGATGTGGTACTTCGCGTAGGTCCTGCCATTGTGTCGCTCCGAGCACTCCTTGTCCGAGAAGACCTTCAAGTCCACCTCCTGCAGCGTGGTTTGGATCTTTCCCCCAGTCTGACAAGAAAGATTTCAGTTAGCTTATGGACGATCGGTTGAGGGCTCTCAGCATACTTGGTCCAGACCCCAACCAATCAATTGGCCGGCCCCGCCCTCCGGGGTTTGGGGGGTCTGGGAGTTGAGCTCGGGCAGCTTCACGGGAGCCACTGTCTTGTAGTCGAACACGAAGGGCTCGGCCACCTCCAGCAGCGCGATGTCGTTGATGTAGCTGATGGCGGGCATGTAGCCGGCGTGCTGGATGATCCGCTTGACGGCCACCACATTGGGTCCCTTGGCGTTGATGTCGGTCACGCCGAATTGGATGGACAGATCAGCCGCTTTGCGTCCGTCCACACAGTGGGCGGCCGTGAGCACGTGGCTGGGGCCGACAATGGAGCCGCCGCAGGAGTGCGAGCCTGTCTTGCCACGCAGGGAAACCTGTGGGCAAACCCGCGACTTTAGGTGGCCCGCTTTGGGTAGAAGGTGTCCTTGAACTCACCACAAACGGATGGCGCAGAATGCTGGAATCTGTGCCGTTCACCACACGGCCATTGGGCAGGTGTGGCGCGCAGCTGGCCGCGGCAATCAGGAGGAAACCGGCCAGGACCTGGAGGTAATTCATTTCAAACCGCTAGCTGTCAACGATCTGCTGGACTGGCCGAGGTCGGCCTTATTTTTATACGGCCCGGCCCACTGATAAAGGAATTGAATTTACAGTCCCTGATAGCGGATCCGCCTGATTTACGAACCCCGCAAAATCGAAGCCAGTCCATTCCGTTTACTCTACTCTAGACCACTTTAATAAGGCTAAGCACGAGAAATACAAAGAGAAGTGCATGGAAAGGCAATGCCTGTGGCGGGCGGACCCTGTGGAATGGCGGATGAGCGGCGATGAGCTTAAAACAAAAGTAAAAAACAAAAACAAATAAAAACGGACTTTGTCCTTGGTGGGTCAACCACATAACGAAACATTAGCAGTAATGTTTGGAGTTTTAACTACTGAAGGACACAGCTGCGTACCGTGGAGAGCTTCTGCTCCTCTTCGTCCAGGTTCTTGGCGCTTAGAATGCTCTTGATGCTCTCGGCTTCCTTGATCCAGAACTCCAGCTGCTGCAGGAGCAGATTGCGCCGCTCGCCCTTCGGCTCGTTGTTCACGAAGGGCACCAGGATACTCAGCGCCGAGGTGTACGTCTCCAGGGCCGAGTCCAGCTTCCTCTCGTACAGGTACAGCTCGCCCTGGCGCCCGATCTCCAGGCCGGTCTTGAGGGACGGGCTCGAATGTGACAGGGCAACTGAAAGGCATTAGACCGTTTAAATTTGGTAGTTTCTTTTTAGCGACTTGAGGGCCTACAGAGCTGCTTGTAGCGGACATCGGGCTGGAGCATCTCGGAGAGCTGCGTGGTGCTGGACTGCTCCTGCTGCTGGCGCTGGGCCAGCTGCTTGTACTCGTCTTCAATGATGTGGTTCTTGATTTCCTCGGCCCGCTTCATGTAGCCCAGCGCGCGGCTCCTCAAGGCCTGCCTCTTGTTGGAGTCCGACTCCTCTGTGATGAGCGGCACAAAGTACTGCAGGGCACTGCAGTACAGGTAATAGGCCTCCTTGTAGTTGTGCTGCTCGTCGTAGGTCACCGCCTGGGTCACCAGGTCGATGGCCTTCTTCAGCGTCTGCGGCAGTCGGCATACAAAAGGAGTTCGCTTTAGGGAGTTGCTGGCGCTTACCTGCTCGGAGGGGAAGGTTTTGAGATCGAGAAACGGATGGGAAAAGAACTCGTCGAATGATATGCGCTTGACCGGATCGTGGCACAGCAAGGAGCGCAAAATGTTGTGGCAGTCGTTGCTGATGCGCGCATTCGGCGGCAGGGTGATGGGCTCCGCGTTGCGTATGCGCAGCAGCAGCTCCTCGATGGTCTTGGAGCTGTAGGGGGCCTTGCCGAACAGGCACTCGTACAGAATCACCCCAATGCTCCAGAGGTCGGCCTTGGCATCGTACTGGTGCTTGCGCACAATCTCCGGGGCCATGTAGAGCGGGGATCCCTTGAGCTGCTGATTGATCTCGCCCAACTTGAGGTGCTGGGCGAAGCTGTTGGAGGGCAGCTTTAAAAAAAAGGCGAGTTTCGGTACTTTTGAGCGCATCTCACCCGAAATCGGCTACTTTGAGGGAAACATTGGCTCCAGCTCCTCTCGTGAGCAGCAGGTTCTGCGGCTTGAGGTCGAAATGGGAGACGTTGTTGAGCCTCATGTACTGGACGGCGGCGGCCAGTTGGCGCAGGAAATAGCGACAGGTCGATTCGGGCAGGGACTTTTTGGTGCGTATGAAGGCCGAGAGGCTGCCTGCATTGCAATACTCGAGGACGATGTAAATGTTCTTGTCGTCCCAGAAGAAGTCCTCCAGGGTGACAATGTATTTGTGCTTGAGATCCCGCAGCAGGCGGATTTCCGTGATCAGGTTCTCGCGCGAAGTGTGCGACAGAGTGCACATCTCGACATACTTGATGGCATGGAATGTTCGGTTTTTCTGGGGTTAAAAGGGAACTTGTGAATTGCTTGATATAAATTAGGCCAGCGAAGGACCTACTTTGTGGCGAGCTTTGTAGACAGTTGCATAGCTGCCGACTCCAAGTTTCTCCAAAACTTCAAAGTCCGTTATGCGCGGCAGTGCCATGAGTTGGTTTTAATAATACATTTACCTAATTAGTTTAATTTATAGCTTAAAAGCTATTTAAACTGCTCAAAATACAAATGCGCTACGAAATGCTCGAACAGCTGATCCCTCCAGTTTTCTGAGTTGGCAGCACATCGGTGCTGCGAATTGGAAATTCTACGCCGATGGGGTGAGTAAGCCCTCCCCCCTCCACTAAATAATGATTCGCTTCTTATCTCTTTTTTTATTGCTTTTGTGTTTTTTGGATTAGATTTCGGTCATTGGCTAATTGTTGGTTGGTCGAGTTGGCAGTGCTATTACGCGCCCTCGGGTGGTCAGCCCCGGAAATTTAAAATGAAGTTCACATTCCACATGTTCTCCGTGTTAATCTTTTGTATTAATTTCATACCTTTTGCATAGCGTCGGTTATTATTTAGTCGCCGCAGCCAAGCAATCGCGTTGCTTATAGGCCGAAAACAATAAAATTCCGTCACTCGATCAATCGAAACTCAACTCTGTCAAAATAGTCGCATCGAAATGCAACCCTGCGCCAATGGTAGATATCGAAATGCATCCGCCCACTTGTATGCTCAAGTCGGTGTATGTGTGTGTGTTTGTGTATTTCTTTTAAGCTTCACTTTAATTCAAAGAATTAAAAGCAAATATCCGTCCTTTTAGAAGGTAATGTATGAATTAAAAACGAGTTTTAAGCCAAAGACCGGCCCAACCGCCAAGGAACCTAAAGCTGCCGCAGTTTCCCCGTGGCTCAGCGCAGTTTCCCAAGCCCAGCACGGGACACACCCAAAATAACAAACTAATTAAACACGCCCAAGTTGGGGAAACTGCGCTTGAGTGTCTCCGAACTCACCAGAGATTTCCCATCCCGCCCAGACTTTTGCCACTCAGCTCGACTTGAAAGGCTCCACCCTCGCCATGCACGACGGAAGGAAGACGCCGTCCACCTACGGAGGCTACAATGCTTCGGTTTACTCCCATGCGACGGGCAGGTGAGTTGGAGATAATGAAATCGGATACCACTAAGATCCGAGATTGCTTTCAGGTCCTCCACCAACTTGCACTCGATCAAGTCGCGCTCCACCCGCTCCATCCGCATTCCCTGGTACCAGCGCCCCCTCCTCAAGAACAACCAGTACATCGACATCCAGAAGAGCGCCATGCTCATCGGCCTGTTCGCCATTGTACGTAGCCGGGCAGCCTGGCAGGAGCAGGCAAAGACTGAACCTCCGTTTCCTTGCAGTTCCTCTCGCTGTTCACGATCGGCACCACGCTCTTCGACATCTACTGCTACGCCATGGCCGCCCCGGGCTCCACGCACTACGGCTACTACATAATCTCTTACGAGTTTGTTTACGTGGGCAACCGGCACGGTGAGTGGGGCAGCTGCGGGCGTCCAGTGCGTTCCTCATTTCGGTTTCTTCCGCAGTTCGTAATATGCTGATTGTGTTTGCTCTGTTCTCGCTGATCCTGGCCCTGGTGAACTTTGTGACCAGCGTCCTTTTGGTTGTGGCCCTGCGCAAGGTACGTATGCCCCCCCCCCCCCGCGCACGTGTTGATTTTCTTGAAAACTCACTTTCATTCCGCATGCAAAGCGAAAAACCCACGGAAAGCTCCACAAATGCTTCCTCAGCAAAAGGGTAAAGCCACTGCTGAAATCCCCCCTCCCCCCTCATTCATTTGCGCACTCAATCCCCCGGCGAGTAAATAATCTGCTCTCTGCTTGCTGCCCAGGAATACGAACGCAAGGTCCTGCCCTGGCTGTGGTCCTTCGCCATATTCACCGTCTGGCGCGCCCTGGCCCTCATTTTCTTCGCCATTGTCAACGATCTGTACTTCGCCTACAACGTCCTGATGGTGCTCCTGTGGACGCTCTTCTGCCTGGTCTCGATCTACGGCTGGGCCGTCGTCTACTCGCTCTTCCTGGAGCTGGTGGACCTCACGAAGCTGGAGGACCTCGCCCATCTGCGCGTAACTATCTCGTTTTATGGAGGCCTCTTGCGTTGGCTCAGCGTGTTTTCTTTTCAGATGGGAACCATGGCCTCGTTGCATGCCTCCACGGCCAACTCGCTGGCCGGCTCGCGGCCCACCACCCCGCACAGCACGGTGTCCACGATGCCGGTGGGATAAAGGACCCCAAGGCGCTGCCGCTCAACTGCTCCGTCCAATTGTAGTTTTACCGTTTGCACTCGTGCCTTGAACCCTTCCCGATCCCGAGGAGGGCCCACATATCAAAATCAATTGTACCCACACCCCTTGAATCTATTCGAATACACCCTGTTTTTTAGTATAAGCCTGTTGCGGGTCTTTGACGCTTTCTTTGTTGCGCGCTGCCCGTCTACGCAGTTCACCGCTACTGCGCCGCATTCCGACTGCAGGGGGCAGCAAAGTGCGCAGTCTGGGCGGCTCCCTCGCAGCCATAGAGGCTGATCCGCTGGGGTTGCCACCTGGAACTGCAGCTGGGCCGATTTGAATATTTGGCAAGTGCCGTGCTTACTTCGCCAGCGAGTTGAGGCCTCTCGTTGGCAGGCAGCGGGAGAGCAGACCGTCAACAGGCCTCGCCTCGCTCGCTCGCTCGCACACGCATTGTTTTGTTTTCGCATACGTGGGCATGTGTGTGTGTGTGGCGAAACAGACAAAGACAGGTACCCCCACCCCCCGGCAGTCTTTCGCTCACAGCTGCTCTTTTTGTTGTCTACGTTTTTTTCTGCTGCTTCTCCGAGACGTAGCAGGAAATAATTAAGGTTTTCTATTCGGTTTATCGAATAGGCGAGTGTGTGGGTGGGAGGACGAGGCGATCTATCGATTAACTGGTGTGCAGCTTGCACGTGCCCAAAAGCTGAGGGAAGCAACATTTTGGGTGCGTTAGTAACTTTTTTAGTTAAGTGCGCAGTTTGATGACGCAGCAACAATGAATGCCAACGACTGCCAACAACAAAGGCGACGGATGACAACGCCGACGTCGACGCAGCGGCGGCCTCTCTCGCCGCGTGCGTGTGAGTGCGCGTGTATGTACAAGTGGATGGGCAGCCGCCGCTACAATATGGCGTCGTTGGAATCGTGTCGTCAAAATGTATTTTTTGTTTAATAAACTAATCTTGCCCCACTCCGCGGTGTTGAAGAGTTTGCCCTCACGCACACATACATGCACACATAAATGTGGCTGGCGATGCGTGGGTCTCCTGCCCGCTCTATGCACTTTGCACTCTCTTTCAGAGGCGCTCACGTAGGCCTGTGTGAGTGTGCGTGTGAGTGTGGTCGTCATTGTTATTTAACATTAATTGAATTTGACAAGTTTCGGGCTGCATATACGAGTATTACGTTGTTTCTTGCTGCTTTTGAATAAGCGTTTGCTATTTTTCTATTGAAATTATTTATTTCCTACTGAGGGGCTAATTTTTCCACCACACCGCGAACCACCACCACCAGGGCCGAAACCCACCACATCGATTTCTTTTTGTGCTCACCCTACGTCTTCCGCGGAGGGCATATTCGCTGCTTACGTTCTTTACAGAACTTTATTTAAAATAAAAAGTAAATCAGCTTAAATCAGAAGGGCAGCATCGTTTCCCGATTTGAATAACTCATTTCGTACAAACGCTTATTTGCAGGGGCTCAGCTGTCGGGGTGGCTGGTGGGCTTTCAAACTCACCACAGGGCTGCCAGTGCGTTGACAGCAGACGCAAAGTCACCAGGCCCGACACTGAGCCAGTCGATTTCACGAGTTCAGTTTGAATCGAGTGCTTGGAGACTTCACATTGAGCTTGGAGGATCAAATCCACGTTGAATTTTACTAAAATAAAAGAATAAACGCGCCGTCTCTTTCGCACCCGCCCGACTGCTCGCCCTTGCGTTTGTGTGTGTGTGTTTGTGTGCACCCCTGTGTTGATTAATTTCAAAAATTGAAATTTCTTCGAGAAGAAATGAATAATTAAAGGTGAAAAAGATCTCTTGGAATTCCTCGCGCCTCCACCCTTCTCACTCCGCTGAGGCAAAAAAAAAATAAAATAAAATTAGCTAAAAAAAACCACACACAATTGAAACTGCGTTAAATTGTGCATTGAAAATTGTGATACATTTTTTGCCCCTTGCCTCCTCGCCCTTCGCCCATACGCTGCGTTCTCGCCTCGCGCTTTGTTAATTTCGTGAAAATTTCGTGCAATTTTCTGCTCCAACAAATGCTAGTAATGAAAAATCCGACCAGAGAGTGAAGTCATAGAAAAGGGAAAGAAGGAAAAATCTGATTGCAAGAGGAAGTCAACTGCGTAACGAGCTAACTGTGATTTAAACGAAGCTGGGAGTTTTTCTTTGTTGGACAAGAAACAGAAAAAATCGGTTTTCCTGATTTTCCACAAAAACGTAAGTACTGCGGGCATTCGTAAGTTTCTTTAAAATTGTTTAATGTTTCGCCTACGTCGCACC
>JBAMCP010000128.1:56698-94742 GCA_037075105.1 Lissocephala sabroskyi | reverse complement strand
CTTCCTACAGGAAGGTGAGCTTGGTGCGGCCCATGTTGACCTGCCAGACGTTGAGCTCCTCGTAGTCGTCGATGCACTTGTCCACCTGGTCGGGTTTGAAGCCCTTCGTGGTGCAGCGGTCCATGATGTCGCCAATGCGGACTCCCTTCCCGGCTCCGGCCAACTCCCGGATGATGGCGAAAATGCGGTCCGAAGTGTTGGGAACCCTAAAAAATCAAGCAAATTTAAGCAAATGCCAGGCAAGTGAGGCTGGGGAAACTTACCGGCCCTTCTGGTGGTCGTGGATCTGGTTGAGCGAATCCTTGGACATCTCCAGCAGGCGTAGAGCCTCGGCCACGTCGTCCTTCTCCACGCGATCGGACAGGCGCAGGCGGGCCAAGGCCGTGGACAGCCGCAGTATGCCCAGCAGATTACGCGCCGAGGTGAATGTCATGTCCTTCTGGCAGCGCGCCTCCCGGCGCAACTCCACATAAGCGCCCACAATATAATCCGTGAGCTCATCCGGGATCGTGGGATTCTTCCGGCGGCACAGGTTGATGTAGCGCCTCATCAGGTTCATGTCCAGGGCCTTGACCCGCGACGGCGGCTGCCGGCAGTGGCTGTGCACGTAGGTGATGTGCTTGGCCAGCCGCAGGTCGTTGTCCCGGTCGGGCTTGTCCTGGATCAGCCAGAGCAGGTCGAAGCGGGAGAGCAGGGCGGCGGGCAGCTGGATGTTCTGCTCCACAGTGCGGCGAGGATTGTAGCGGCCGAAGGCCGGATTGGCCGCAGCCAGGATCGAGACGCGGGCATTCAAAGTGGTCATGATGCCGGCCTTGGCGATGGAGATGGTCTGCTGCTCCATGACCTCGTGGATGGCCGTGCGGTCGACGTCGGCCATTTTGTCGAACTCGTCGATGCAGCAGACGCCCTGGTCGGCCAGGACCAAAGCCCCGCCTTCGAGGGTCATCTCGCCGGTGAGCGGGTCCTTCATGACGGCTGCGGTGAGGCCGACGCCCGAGGAGCCGCGGCCGGTGGTGTACTGGGAGCGCACGGCCAGGCGGCTGATGTAGCCGAGGAGCTGGGACTTGGCCACGCCGGGATCGCCCATGAGGCAGATGTTGATGTTGCCGCGGATCTTCATCCCATCGGGGCGCTTGTCCACCCCACCCACGAGGAGGAGGAGGAGGGCCTTCTTGACGTCCAAGTGGCCGTAGATTTCAGGGGCCAGGCTGGTGGCCAGGCGCTCGTAGAAGTCATCCTGGGCCAACTCCTCCAGCTCCTCGGTGGTCAGCTCGGAGTCCTTGTCGGAAATATCGTCGTTCTTGTTGATGCAGATGATCCTCTAAAGGACGAGGAAATCTTAAAAATGCTTTGTGATATTTCAAGGACCAACTTACATGAGCCTGCAGGAAGGTCTCGGAGAGGAGGCCCTGGATAACCTGGGCGAAGCCGCTGCGCACCATGGGCAGGAAGACGCCGGACACCAGGACATGGTCGCCGGGCTGGGCCATGCGGGTCACCTCGCCGCGGCACAGCACCGTCATGGTGCGGGGAATGTGGCCCACGGGCACTTGGTCGCTGTGCTCCTGCATCTTCAGCTCCTGGAACTTCACGAACTTGGATCCCCGCGTCTGCAGGTAAAGCCTTCCGCCAGCCTTGTTGATGCGGCAGTCGTCGGAGGGGCACTCCTGGATGGGTATGAAGGACAAGGAGTTGACGGGCTGGTAGGTCTCGGCGCCGCAGCGGTCGCAGGTGTACGTGGCCACCACCATCATGGGCTTGACTTCCGTGGAGCGGGTGACGATGCCGCGCACGGTGACCAGTTTGCCGATCTGCTGGGCCTTCACCTCGCGGATCGAACTAGCCTTCTCCGAGGACGAAGGCTTGAATCCCACCTCGCTGGAAGCACAACAATTGAAGCTCTGGATGGAGGAAAAATAAAACCACTTACAATCTTTTCATCAGCTCAGGGGGGAAATGGTTGCGTTCGTCGCGTTGCTCGAGGGGATTGCGGGTGCGGGCCTCCATCATGAGGCGGTGCTCGATGTAGACGTCCAGGGCGTCCTTGGCATGGACCTCCTGCTGTTTGTAGGTGGGCAGCAGCTCGGCTATGACGTCGCTGAAAATCGCAGCATAGCGACGGCAGTTGGCCATCACGGCCTCGGCCAGGCTCTCGTTGAAGTCGGTGAGATGGTCCAGGTCGATGGTGATGAGGACTTGTTCGCGGTGGGCCAATTTAACCAACTGAGAGCCGTAGACGAAGTCCTTTTTCCCAGTATCATCGTCGCATTTGCAGTACTCCGTCAGGAAGGTTTTGATGGATTCTGTCGGGGAATCAAATTTTTGCAAACGTCGCAAGAAAAATTCCCTGCCTTCTTACCTTTGTCTTGTGCGTAATCACGGCGCGCCATTGCTTTTGTCAATAATTTAGAATATCGGTGGCTTAATTTATTAGTTTTAATTTAGAAATTAAATGCGTTGCTTTCGAGCGTAAACAGAATTAGAAATACAGCTGCTCTGTGGCCACCGCGTTATGCGCTGAATTCGCGCCAAAAATATTGCATGGGGTAGAGAGCCAGAGTTGTCAAGTGAACTGTGGATTTAAAAATGCAAGCTTTTAAAAGGAAAGTCTTAGTTTTTCCAGCGCTAAAATTAAAGTCAATTACAGAACAAGCCAAGGCAGTTCTATTTGGCGACAAAATTGTAGAAAAGAAATTTAAATTAACCAGAGCTGCCACCTGACTCTGGTCTAGGGCTGTCACCTGTATTTTAGATTTGTACTGCAGCCCTGGTAGGCAAGAAAAGCCCGCGTAATTTGAATATTTAAGACGGTACTAAGAATTTATTCTGTTTTAATTAATTTTAAAAGAAATTAAGCAATAAAATAGATAAAAAGGTGCCAGAGTGTGCCTCATTGGTAATAAAAACGAAGAATGTGTGTGTTTTTTACGATTTTATTCATCGTCCCCAACTATTGAATTTCTAGCCGTATTGTAAGTTTATTTGAATTAAATAATTATTTTTTAGTTAGTTCGTTGAACGAAAGCATATAAAACATTAATTTACGCAATTTCCGATTTTTATGCCAGCATTGGTCGTGGTGGCGCCATCTAGTAACGAACGGCCGAACTACCGAACCGCCCCTTTTTTGTGCAAAATTTAAAATCTAAATTTCTGGCTTTTTTGTTGTTTTATGTTGTCCTTGTTGTTGTTGCTGTTGCTTAAATTGAAATAAAACAATTCCCGATGTTCTTGTTGTCCTGGCGGCGGTTTTATTGCAGGTTTTTCTATTTCTTTTATTATTGTATTTTTTGTTGTTTTTGTTGTTTTTGTTGTTGCAGTTTTGTATTAACGTCGAGTTGTTGTTGTTGGTGTAGTTGTTGTTGTTGTATCTCTTTCGGTTTGGCCAAAAATCGGGGTGGCAGAAAACCGAAAATCAGACCCCCAAAAAATTCTGAATCACCAGGCGAACAGAAACCGGGAGAAGGTGGAAATTTTCAAAGTCGATTTTCTCGAGAACGGCTCGACCGATTTGAAAGCGGATTGATGTCTTGGATTCTAAATTGAGTTAACTTTCAACTAAACTAAAAATGAAATCGAAAAAGTAAGTACTTTGTCCGTTATCGCCCTTTTTTTATACCGCCAAAAGTAAATGACTTAGCTTGTTTTTGATTATTTACGATGAAAGCTGGCAGCCTCAGCATTCCAGAACATATTTGACCTTTGTCGTATTCCCTTTAGTTCCGGAGATATAATGGTTTGAAAATAGCCAAAGTTTCCTCAGTTTGCCGGTAGATGGCGCCAGTCGCACCATTTTGAGACTTGAGTTTCACGACTTTTCTGCTAGATGGCGCCAGTTGCACCATTTTGGTACTTGAGTTTCGCGAGTTTTCTGCTAGATGGCGCCAGTCGCACCATTTTGGTACTTGAGTTTCACAACTTTTCCGCTAGATGGCGCCACTAATTAAATCAAATCTTTTATGAACATTTTGGTTGGCGAACGCTTTGAAATAAAAAATCGATTGGTAGTTTTTGCTTTTGGAAATTCCTTTATTACCGGTCGCACAATTTGGTGTATACATAAGTTACAGTATAATATGTTGTGTGTGGTTGTTGTGTTCGCTTTTACATCAAACTTAAATATATTAATCACATGCAATAGTTAATAATAATAATAATGATTTTGTATAGTTTCTCGCTTGCATTTCGGTTAGTTGCTAAATTTAAAATTATTTAAAAAAACCAATTAAATACAAAATGGTTTTTTTTGTGTTCTTTTTTTTAAATCCAATTCATCGGTTGGGATGAATTTGTTCATCTCGACTTTGCGTATTTCTTTTTACAAATTACATACTAAAATTGTTACAGGATTACTTTCTAGATCGATTATTGGATTTAATTTAAATGTTTAGCACAATTTTGGCCCGCAGGCTCAGAAGTGTTGAAAATGAATTCCGATTTTAATTAGATTTTTTAGAGTGCTGCAAACGCCCTCAAGGCAGGCCGATGGCGCGTTTTCCAACACTGAAATATTTAGATTGCAACAGTAAAAAATCTCCTAGGGAATGGGAAGGACTAAGCGAGGGAAGTAGCTTGAATTTCGAATTAAACTTAAAGAAAAAAATCATTTTTTTTATACATCGAAGTTTAGCGGGGGAAAGTCGGGGAGATTTTTCGTTTGGAAAATCTAAATAAGTTGGTTATTCGTCGTCAATTAATTTAATTATCTCTAAATATAGTAGTATTCCGTAATTCCTTAACTATAAAAACCATCAATAGATTTCCGTTCACTTCGATATCTGAATTTCGCGTATAAAGCTGTAAGTCTTCTAGTTGTTTAATTTTTATATTTTCTTTTATCCTTTTCCTTTCGTAAAGTGCGTTTTCGACAACTAAATTCCGTTCTCATATTTCCGTGCATTTCTTCCCCCTCCGATCAGTTCGAATTGGCGAAGGTGCACAACGATTAATTTTTTATGCGTTTTTGTTTTTTAACTTTAACAGATTTTCGTTTACGTATTTTGCGAATTTGAAGTGTGCCATAGTTTTTTTTTTATTCCTGTAACTGCTGCCGTATTTTTACCGCTAGTTGCTGTGTCAAAAAAAGGAACAATCTGCTTTGAACATTTGAAAGATTTGAGCCTGTTTTTTGGGGTTTTTTATGGCACCACAAGAAGTCTAACTGGACAAATGGGCAGATGGAGTTGAGTGTGAGTTTTTATCCTTCTCGTAGATCCTTAAATTCTGCGTGCATTTGGAACGCATTCGCTTAGATTTGTTGCTGCTGATTGGCTGGCTAATTATCGCTAATTAAACTGAAAATACGCTTACGCACTACAATTTAAATTAATTCCTTTTCAACAACTTAAACGAAAACTACACAAATAAAAATGATTATTAATATTTTTTTTGCGCGCGCGTTTTTCTCTTCCTTTTTTTCTCCTGTTTACTTTTCCTCTCCTCCCGTTTCGATTTGTGTATTTGAGTGGGCCGCGGGGAGGGGCAAGGGGGGAAGCTGCTGCCTTAACTACAACTGCTGGGCAGGCAGCTGAGCAGCAGCAAACTGACTAGAGCAAGGACCAGGCAGGATCCTCCTGCCCGGGCGGCTGCACCGCCGCCTGCCGACTCGCGCGGCTCCAAATCGTTGCTGACGATGGTGGTGCCGCCGCCGATCGGATTGTCAAAGTCCGTGGTGGGCCCTGCAGGAAAAATAAAACCCAACTTAGCAAGGATCTTGTTAGCCAAAGGATCTGAGACTTACCATCGCCAGAGCCGTCGCCGGAGCCATGCATGTTGCCGTACTCCTCGTCGTCCTCGCTGATGTGGCCGCCAGAGCCCTCGCGTCCCATGTCGCTCTGGATATCGTGGGATTGGGTGGTCGAGGGCACCTGGAAATGAGATCCTTTGGTTTAAAAAACTGACAGGGATTTGGTGGGTTTGACTTGGCTTACCGCCACTCCAATGCTCTTGCGGATTTTGCGTAGCTTGTCGACCAACTCGTAGATTTTGCTGGGCTGGGCCTGCGGGTCCAGCGGCACCTCCGGATTGTAGCGCTGGGTGTCCGCCCCGGAGTTCATCATGTGCTGGGTGTAGTCGCCGACCCGCTCACCTGTCCAGCAGTGCGAGTCGCTCTGGTGGTTGTCCTCGTCCTTGCACACACTGAAACACAAATCAAAACAACCTTTGAGTTTTAAATCCTGTTTAGTTTTATCTTTTCGTTTCCTTTCGGCTCAGCAAAAGTCTAAGAAATTCCCAAAATTCTCTGTGGTTTTCAAAATGGTTTTCAGGGAGATCTTTGAGTTCATTCACGGCAAAGTGCGCCCGATCATTTTCCAAAGGCCTGTAGTCGACTTTCCCCGTGGCGCAGGCGTAGGTTAAGGACTTTTTTCCCAGGCCATATAATATCCTTTGCTTTCTGCAGGTCTGCCGGCCCAGGGTAAAATCGGGCACTTTGATAAACTTGGTCTTCTTCTTGGCCATCTTTTTGCCGCTCTACGTTTGCGTGCTGAAAGTGGCGGCCGCTGTGCTGAGCAGTTTCAATTCCAAGATGAAGGAGAAGTAGGCTGAGAAGGACTGTCAAGGAGACTGTTTCCCATTCGGCCACATTTATTTGGCTCCGTTCACACGAACAACATTTCTCCCCCCAAAAATATATTAAAGTATTCAAAAATTATTTTTATAAGTTCAGGCAAAATGTTTAAGGAATTAGTGATCGGGGCCTACGCAACTGCCCGCCGTCTCTGCATTGTGCGTCCAGTCATGATCACTTCGAGGGGCCTGGTAGGCCGGCCACACCCCCCGCCCCCAGCCACAGATAATATCCTTATATCCTTTTGGTTTTTCAGATGTGCCGGCCGGCCAACCGGAGCTCGTTTTGGGTCAATTTGATTTTCTTTGCGGCCGTTTTCACGCCGTTCTACGTGTGCCTGCTGAAGGATGTGGTCGAGTCGGTGCGCAGGCTCAACTACAGGATCGTCAAGACGAAATAAGCCGTCCTTAATGTTTGTTCCCCAGGTCGGCCAGTAACCCAAAAATACACACAACTTGTTGGCTTCTTGTTCTCTGTGGCATCGTCGAATTGAAGTGGTTTTATTTTCTAAACTTTCTACTCACTTGTTCACAACGTTGGCGAAGAACTCCTTGGACTTGTCGATGGTAGACAGGAAGCGCCCGATTACCGTATCAGGCGGGGCTGCCCACTTGATTTGCTGGCCCGGCGCTGGCGCGGCCTTGTGCTCGGCATGCGGCGAGGGCAGCAAATTTGGGGTTCCACAAGCTTTCTTCACCTGCAACAAAAAGAGGCGAGGGTTGAAGTTAGTTCGGCTTCCGGTTACTCAGCTTATGAATTGCGTTGTCGCCCAGCGCACCCAACAGCAGGCAATTTTAATACTTCCTCCGCATGCCATGATGAGTCGAGTGGAGTGCTAATCGCCGAATGGCATGCAAAGCGGCTGGCCGGCGGTCCCTACTCAGGCTTATTGGGTTTTTTCCTACTCTATTCGGCTGCTCAAGGCCCGAGCGGGGCACACGACAAACTTAAGCATGCAAATTGCCGGCGACGATCGCCCGGGCGGGGCGGGCCTGCTAAATGGAATGCCTGTAAGCCCGGCCGGCCGAGCATGCTTTATAAAGTGAGATGATGTCAATTATGCTTAGCTTCGATGCCTCCAACGGCACCACAGAAGGAGAAGCAGAGGCTCCGTCAAAAAGGCACAGAAGCCAGCCGACACAAAGGAGTTAAGGGGGGAGGAATTGACGGATATGAAAATCTATCAGTTTTAGGAGAAGACTTAAATGATTTTGAGTGCAAAGAGGGAGAAAGGAAGAGGGAAAATAGAAGACAATAAGGACAAAGTTGCTAGTTGGAAATATGAAGCAGAAGAAATAATTCCAGGGATTAGAAAAGCTGCTTTCTTTTGATAAGCTTGGGAAGAGTTAAGAAGGCTTTAAAGAACCAAAAGAATAGGTAATCCTAAGAAAGAAATTCACAATGGAATTGAATTGATTCCAAGGCGTTTAGAGGAAATTAAAGACACTGCTTCAAAGTAACTTCGACTCTTCCTTTGCCTACTAATATTGCTGAGATTTGAGATCTGTCCTTCTCCTACTCAGCCAACCAACAGCAACCAAGAATCTGGGCAGGAAAAGCAAAGCTTTTTCTGTTTGTAGCCTTTGTCCAAATCTATGAGAATCAAAGGCCGTGAAGTCTACAATTTGAGTAGCCTGAAAGAAGCTCCAATTGTGGGTCCCAAGAACCCGAATCCCATCTGCTAGTCTAATGCTATTTAAGGCTCATAAAGAAAGCTGTCTATGAAAAGAGGCAGCCTCGGAAATGAAATCCCACGAAGAAGAAGCTTTGGGAGCTTAGCGAAATCGCAGCATAATGGCCTTTTGGTTAGAATGTCAGAGATGAGGAAGCTCAGAGAATAAAGAGAGAAGGCTGAAAAGGTTGAGAAAGGAAACCTTTAAAACTAAAGCAAAGTTAGGTTATAGATCTTTCATTATTGAAATTAAAAATAGGTAAGTCCTGGAAGCAGAAGTTGGCAAATATCTCTTTAAATTTAAGAGTTCGGAGAACCTAAAGCCCTAAGGAAAAATCAGAGGAGTATTCCAACTTAGACAACTCAAAAGAGATCTGCGATTATCCAACTGCTTCCTCACTCTTCCTTTCTTAGCTTCTCTAACTCAACTTCTCAACTCTGTGAACTGTGAAAGCGACCCTCGCTTAACCGAAATCAATTATCCATAGCCTAGAGGATTTTCAGGGACATTTTGTAATGCGACAATTGTAAATGCAGGCGACGCCCCAAACGAGTCGGTTTGAAACTGTCCAACTGTCCAGCTGTGGGCCATCTCAACGGAGCTGGTTAATTGAATGCAATGTAAACGAGCCTCAATGCGAAATGCCTCAAATATTTTTGGCGTTAATTGGAAAATAAAAAAATCAACCAGTCAGTCGGGCAGACAGACAGCCGACCCGTCAGTTTATCAGTTACGCTGTCCAACTGTCCAACTGCCCGACTGGTCGTTGGCCGCCGGCCAAGGCCGAGATCAAGCGTAAAATGCATTTTAAATGCTCATAAATTAAAAGCAAATTAAATTGGCGGAATATCTGAAAATCGCTCTCACCTTCTTCTCCAGCTCCGGGCCGTTGCCCATGGCGTACATAATGGCGGCCGATAACTTGCTATCGAGCTGCTTAATGCTCGTCATAATACCGCTATCCGAGCGTATATGCGTGGTCACCAAATTGTCCATGGCATCCACCACACTCGACCACGGGCTGTCCAGCAGACCAGTAAACGGAGTCGAGCAGCCTCTGCAAATCATCAAACATTAAAGGAACTGCAGGTAAAAGGATCTGAAGTGAGCCTACCTAAGGACATTCATGCAGTAGCTGTAGCAGACCTTCACCTGGCTGCGCTGGTGGCCATTGCAGGTGGGGCAGTAGCTCATCTTGAGCAGCTGCCGCTTGCAGGACTCGGTGAGGTGTTGGGCGTAGAGCTCGTCGGTTTCCTTGAGCACCTCGGCGCTCTGGATCAAGGCATTCATGAAGATATTGGCCGTGTGCACGCTGTGCAGTAAATTCGTCTGGATCTCCTTGGGGATCTCGCCGAACGGCTGCAGCTCGTCGAAGTTGTGCTTCAGGCAGTTGATGTAGTCCTCGTGCAGCTCGTCGTAGTTGTTCTTGGACAAGTGCACGGCCTGGTGGTAGGCCACTGGGAACAGTTGCACGAAGAACTTGTGCAGGGCATCCTCGAGGCTGCTCTGCCCGCCAGCCACCAGGCCGTTGCCCTGGCCATTGTTGCTGCTGTAGTTCGAGGTGAACTTCAGGTGGCTTTAAAAAACGAAATCTGTTTAGTTTGGTTTGCGATTTGATTGGGGTTTTTGGTCTCACTTCATGATTTCCGTGTAGAGCTGGTTAATGAGCATCCGCGAGAAGGGAACCATGCGGCTGTAGACGGTGGAGAAGATGCCCAGCGTTTTGTTCTCCGACTGCTCGGCCAGCACCAGCACGTGATCTGCAAACAGAAAGCGGGGGAAAAGGACCGTCAAAATCTATCTATATATATATAAATTAATCATGAATTGTGTAAGTTACTTATAGAATCGTAAACGGCTCTACGGATTTTGGTGAAATTTTGTCGCCGAGCAATGCGAGGCGGGAGCGCTAGTATTGCTATAAAAATCTAGACTGGGGGGAGCCCGAAAATTTAATCACTTTGTTGTCGAAGTTGCCGCTGTTGGGATTTGTGCTGCCGGCAGTTTTAATGGCTTGCCTGGGATTTGCTGTCCCTCAGCTCAGGCACAGGAAACTGGGTCGACTGGCAGAAGGAAGAAGGGGAAAGTTGGCTTAGGCAAGCTGTGGGCACTTGGAGAGTTGGCCTTGCCATCGTAGCCGCTGGGCTTTTTGGTTAATGAAATCGAAATTTGATCGTTCGATTTCTGTGCGATTGAATATGCAGAAATCCTCATAATTGCTAGGACAACAGCAGGCGAAGATAATAACAAGGAAACAGGAGGAAGGAAGTTGGAAAATCAAAAAGGAATTCGGTAGTCGGAAGTCTGTGGAAAGATGTTTTTGGTTGTGGGAATTACTAATTTAAAGGGATTCATTTTTTCAATGAGAAATTTAGTGAAGTCTTTGAAAATCTTTAAGAGAAAAAGAAGTGAAGTTTGATTTTAAATTGAGAAGTATTGAAAGAAATATTCTATGAGTGATTGCTTATAAGGGAAGTCAGGGAACAGATGCTGAGATGCTGACTCTTTTGAGCAAGCAGACAAAACAGTTGCACAATTCTCGCAAGACTGTTGGTGAGATTACCGAAATAATAAGACCGACAAGACACCTAAAAAAGTCCTCCAGAAAAGCTTCCTTTCAAAGCCGAGAATATAATTATTTCATTTCCATTAAATAAAGTTTTTGACTGCCCAAAAACTCAACAAAAAACTCCGCATCTGTCCAATCTTCTTCCATTTCGCCTGCTCGACTGTCTGCCGGATTCTCCTGCCATCTTCCGCCGATCGATGGGAAATTTATCCGAAATCACCTGCAGATTTTTTCAATAACCTGCAAAATGCCAGCTGTCAGAGGGGCTGCTGTCAATCGCCGTGCCAATTTGACAACAGAATTTGACGAAGCCGGCAGCCTGCCCCGCCCACCAACGCCCACAAAAAAGAGAAGCCCAAAATATCGAAAACAAAAGCTAATCAGAAAATCAGCACGAAATTATCTGTCAATGTGACGGGGACACCTGGCTGACAACTACACCCTCCCACACACACACACCCGCCCGAAGCTTTAATTTAAATGCCGTCATTAAAATTTCAGTAAGGGAAATTTGAGTTTGTCGCCTGTCGGTCCTGCCAAAAGGCACGTGTCAATTTTATGGGATTTCATATACCCAAAAATTGCAATTTGTTTTTGGCCGTCTGTCGGTGGTGTCAATGTGTTTGTTTAATTGGCCAGAAGTGAGAACGGCAAGGAGCCCGTTTTTGGGGTCCCCCCTCCTCCCTGCAGGGTTCGTTTTGGTTGCCTAACGATTTCCGTTCCCAGCGAAGTTGTCGGTTCGGCGGATTTCTTGTTTGGTGGGTTGGGTTCTTCGGCTTTATCAGCTAATGGACTTTGAATGCGTCACATTTGCGAATTCCCAAAAATACCCAACTGATCAGAGTTTTAATTAGCTTGTTGGCTTAGCTGAGTAAACAATTCGAATTGAAGTTGCCGCACTGCGACGGCCGCACAAAATCGCCATCAATTTGCTGACAATTCAGCCAGGATGTGCCAAAGAGTCAATCAATTGATTTGGCCAATGCTGACGCTGTTGTTGTCTGTTGCCTGCTTAATTTATGACCGGGGCAATTCGTGTGACAACGTCAGACATCCTGTCGCTAATCTCATGCCCCCCGACCATCGGGCATTTGATGAGCTCCGGTGACGCTGACGGTGTCATGGCCCGAGGGAGGCGACGGCCCACCGCCGGCGTTTGGTGGCGGAAGCATTTAATTATTAACACTCCGAAGCGGCGTGTTGATGTGCGGAAATTCTCACATAATAACTGCAGCGCAGCTGTCGAAGCGAGAGGAGGACGTCAGCGAGATTGAGATCGAGCCGAGCAGCCGTGGCCGTGGCCGGGCGCATTTATTGGCTCATTAGAGGCCAAGCGGAGTTAATTGGCCGGCTGGCCGATGAGACAGCTTAGCCGGGCCAAGATGAAGCCATTACAAGGGGGAGGGGAGCTCAGAACATGAAACTTTCAGGCGGCCCACACTGCGTATGCTTGACGCGAAGCCTTCTACATGTCCTGGCCAAGTTTGTGGGTGTAATGGAGCCTTCATACCTGAATGACTGGGCGCCCAAATTGCGGGTCTGATTTGCATGGTCAGCCCACAGCTTTTGTCTGTATACATCGCCCGCTCTTTCTGCTTTGGGCAATTTGTTGTGTTTGTTGTTTCGGTTTGTTGCCAACTAATTGCAATTTGTGTTTGGATTGTCGTTTGTTTTTCTTTTCGGTTTACCGCACGTGGGCGTACATTCAAGAGGGCGTGGCCGGGCTAGAAGTTACGGCAATTAACCCACAGCCCAGGCTGAATGGGAGAGATGACCAATTTTTATTGCTCGTCATGGGGAATTTATTGTTGCGGCATTTGACCAACCCAAGACGTTGGGTTGGAACGGGGAGGGGGCTTAAAATCAAAATCCCCAAATGGTCAGCCCGCCTCGCCCTCGGCTTTCAAGTCGTCCAACGTCGAGGCCGACAAATGAAACATGAAAATTTAATTAAGCCGACAAATTTTGAAGCCAACCCACCGACTCACCGGCTAACCAACTCACCAGCTTCGCATGTGAGCCTAATGGCCTCCCAGCAGACCCACAAAGGCAATGAAATTGAATTGGTCGTCGCTCTTTGTGGGGGGAGTTGCCTGCAACAAAGTGTGGCAAATGTAGTTGGCCCTAGAATCTTGCCCAGCCATTCATACAAAACATTCAAGTTGAAGTTCACGGAGGCGGGCAGGCGTCTTCATTGCTTCATTAGACGGAGCAGGAGGAGGAGGCAAGTGACCGGCCGATCCTGTTGGCATATCTCGCCCAGATTAGCATGCGACTTTCAACCGCGACCGGTTCCACGCCTCGGGGCCAAGCCCCAAAATGAATGTATGCGCCCTCCCCCCAAGGAAGCGGCGGGAGCGGCAGATGCGCTGCGCTCTGGTATGCCGGCGGTTTGGGGCGCGTTTGTTGTTGTTTCCCACGCCATGGCCACAAATATGCAGCAATGCCGGGCGGCTGTCCACAGCCCACAGGTTTAGCTTTATTTTCCCCCGGTTCTGATGGGTTCCGTCCGTCCAAACGTTCGCCCGACTTCTGGCCCGCCTCGAGCCAACTTTTTAGACCTCTCAGCGGGGCGGGGATGCTGCCATGGCCTGACTGCCTGGCTGGGCTGGCTGCGTTCCTGTGCGGATATTACAATTTTAGTATCGGGCCGGCGGTCGGACTGGTCGTTTTCTTTTTATTTGCATTTCATATGCAAGTTGCCTGTTCGTTTTTTTATATTTTGTTCTTTGCTTTGGTTTATTTTTTTTTTCCTTCCCGCCAGCGATGCCTTTTGAATGCCGAGCGCAACTTTGTTAGTTCGCCGCGTTGATGGCTTTTTTTTCTTTGGTGGGCTTAGCTTTTTTTAAGCCGCGTTTACGTTGCCTTCAGGCTGTTAATAGGGAGCGGGGGGAGGGCTGCCGATTGAGAAGGCTTCCGGCCGGAGTTGTGAGGCGAAAGATCGACTGATGAAGAAACGAAATCGGTGAATTTACCCCGATTGCCCGCCAGTCCCTGATGGGGACTTTCATTTCATAGCTTCATGTTTTTAATGTCGGGCTTAGGAAAAGTTGCTAGCTGCGTTTAAAGACGACTTGTGAGGTTTAATTTGCAAGTGGGATGTATGAGAGGAAAGGGGAAGAACGAAAATAAAGCGGTGAGATAGGCAAACGTGAAAACATTTCAAAGGTGCAACAAAATTGAAGAATGAAGAAAACTTTATTCTCAAAGGAGCTGAGCTGTCCGTTGTATCTCTTGCTCTGAGAAAAGAACCTGCTTCCTCCCGGCAAACAGATTTAAACCTTGATTTACATTTCTAAAGATCCAATTGAAGATAAAACGTAAAATTTCCTCATTTTCGAGAAGAGAGTTTTGGAAAAATACTTCGCCGGAAGTGCAACAAGCGGAGGCTTAAATTAAGCGGTGAAAGGCTTAGTTTCCTTAACTATTCAGAGCGAGGTTAATGGCAGTTCTGAGAAGCTTACAAAAATATATGATTTATATTTCAATTGTCTCGGTAAAATTCTTCCTCCGTCGATATTCAATCAGCCTTTAAAGAAACTAAAGCCTGAGAGAACTACACTGACAATAAGGAAGATTTGAAGCTTATACTCGAATTCTTTATCACATTCTTTTCCTTTAATTATAGACCTCTAAGAAGCTGATATAAATTCTTAATAATTTCTCATTCTTTTCCAAGGAACCTCAGCTTAAACCTCCCACCAGTTCCAACGTCCGAGCCGATTCCTTTAACACATTTAGTAAATGAACTGCTGGGCATTCCACCCTAAAAGCCTCGAATCGACCCAACCCCATCCACTGGCCTCTGTCCTCATCTGCCGTCAAAGCGACCTCCTCCACTCGAACAGCTGGGGACCAAGTTGGAACTCATTGAATCCAAGGCCCGGGCAAAGGCCTCCGCCCCACACCAGCCGCCCTCTCAATCTCTCAATGTCACAAGTAATTGGATGACTTTTCAGTGCAGCCTCTCTGTGACAGATGGACAGTTGGACAGACAGACGGACAGACAGCGAGGCGTGCTTTTTAGGAGAATTGTGTCTTTTTTTCGTGGAGCATTGCGTTGCCCTCGCGAAGAAAACTTCGAATTCAATTTGTAATCGGCGCTTTGTTAATTAAGCGAGTGCGCGCCTTTGAATTGCCTCATTTGTGGGCGGCTAATTGCGGTTTTTTTGGGGGCCCATCGACGACTAATGGCGGATCACAAAATGGCCGTCGGAACCTGTTGAGATCGCCGGCCAGATGAGTTGAGATTTCTGGCCAACGACTCCATTTGCTGGTTTCTCGGCTTATCTTCTATTTCGTTTCTAAAAATCACGTAATTAAAAATTTCGGTGCGAATGCCGAGCGCCCCACCAAACTGGTTGGCATCTCGTCGGCGGGGGTGGGGGTGGTGATCCGTTGCAGGTGCCGTTCGATTCATTCAGAAACCGAAGCAGAGTGGCCAAGGTTAGGCGATCTTCAAGTTGGATTTATGGACCAGCAGCCCCACAAAGATGCGTTGATGTTCGTAAAAGGCCCAAGCTCGAAATTGATTTCGTGTGGCGGCCCCATTAAGTGGGCATTTTTATGGCGGGTCACATAAAAAGTGACAGTCTCAAAAGCCGCCCAAAAGCCACAAAGAAGGTGGCGATGAGGAAATAATAAAGACGTCTCATAGCGCGGCCCTTTAAGATAACACAAAAAACGCTAATCCGACGCTCCACAAAAATATGGATATCGTTGGCTTTAAGCGGTTTATGGCCGACATGGCTTTAGTTATTTTAGGGCCAATACAGCGATTGGCTACTGGGAAGCCAGGAGCTTTCAATGATATGCCAATTAGCCAAGGTACTACGATAAGTTGATTAAGAGAATTTCCTAAGAGAATAACAGTATTTTTTCAGAACACCACAAAGTGGATGGGAAGAAGTGGAAGTAAGTTTTTTTATTTGCTTACAGAACTTAAAGAAAGTCTTTTCACTTCTCTCTTTAGAGTATGGAACAGATTTACAGCTATTCGATAGCTAAATTTATCGATTAAGAAGCTTTAACGAGCAACGAACGCAACTGTACTTCAGTCAAGAGTTAAAAGCTGATGAAAAAGAGGTTTCCTTTAGGAAGCCTTCCCAAATTCACTTCTCGGCGTGCAGTTCTTCTTTTTTAAATCTTTTTAAAGCTTTTTAACCTTAAAAATTCCAGAAATTTAGTAAAATAAATCAATAGTCACTTAAATTTTTCATCTCTCCAGTGTGGCTAAAAATTTAAAGCTCAAGAATCTAAAAGTTCTTTGGCCAGCAATGAAGTCTGCCCTACTTAAGCTTTTTGGAAGCAACTGTACTTACTGAACTTACATTTATCGATAAATCGATATGCATTTTTCTTAAGCTCTGCGTGAAATTCTGTGCAAACTTTAAGTGCCCCGCCAGTCATATTTGATGGCTTGGCTAAACTTCAATTTTTAAGCCACACAGAAGCAACAACAATGGCAAGAGCAACTCAGGCATAACTGCAGTTAGTGAGTTGCAGTTGCTGTCATTGTTGCTACCAGCAACTTGAATTTGTGACAAGAGAAAAACCAAACCCAAAACCCACTTAAGACAACAGCCTCAGGCCCCAGACTCCAATCGACCCACTAGAACCTCCAAGAACAGAAGACGCCGGCCAGCCAGCCAGCCAGCCAGGCAGCTAGCCAGCCACGCAGCCAGAGTTTTGCTAAGCGGGGAGGGCAGAGGCGTTGGCTAAACAAAAAACAGAAAAAAAACTAAAGCCAGAAGATATGGACCGGCAACGAGCGTCGATGTTGGCCAACTTGGGCAATGGTGGCGGCAGCAACACCAACCAAGTGGCATGTGGCACGAAAGTTGCAACTTATGAAAGTGCACGCGTTCGGATTTGACTCCTCCCCGCCACCACCCCCGCGCAACTAACTCGCTTCCACGGGTACTCTAAAAATAAAGAAATCTAGGGCGGTCGGCAGTCGGCGGGGGCAGGCCAGAGAAAAGTTTTTATATGGCGATGAATCGCCAGCAGCCAGTAAGTCAGCATTGTGAACTTTTGGGCTGCCCTGCCCGACTTGGAGCTTGGAGAAAAAAAATGTCTATGGCTTTTTATGCAGGCTCACGCCCATTTAAACAAAATGCAGCTCAGCCGGACGGAAGGTGCTGGAGCGCCGGACGGTCAGCCCGGCGGGGCCCAGTCGAACGCATTAAGCGCGTAAGCCGACGCACCAGCAGCCGCCCAGGGACTACAAAAGATACAGGGTGTCCACCAGGCGCAGCAGGGTGAGGCTGGGGCCTCGGGGGCTGAACAACTTGAAAGCCTCGGAACGTGTTTAAAAACGCAAATTCTTGCTTAAAAATAAAACCCATACGGCAATGCATTGCAATGAATGAAATGCCCTGGCCCCGCCACACCCCCGGCCAGGCCAAGGAAACGGAAAGATGGCGAAACGGGGCAACGGATGGGACGACCAAGAAGTGGCTCCATGGCTGGCAGGAAGGAAGGGAGGAAGCCTGCGCTTGTATTCCATATGCCCGGACCAGCCAGCCCCGCCCACATCGAGCGGCACGAGTTATGGCGAGTAGGAATTTTGTGCATTATTTTTTATTTTTGCCAACCGCAATTTTTCATGCGTAATTTTGCTGCAAGCCAACAACCCACAACAAAACGGCAAAGATAAAGAAAATGGGCGGCGGCGGGAAGGAGGGGGAAAAAAAAAACAAAAACAATCAGAAGAAAATGCATAAAATTTTATCGCTGCGCATTTTGTTGCAGGGCTCACCGAACATTACGCATACGCACGGTCGTCCCAATTCGCTCGCTCCGAAAATCGCCTCATTGTTGCTCGTGTAGAGCGGTTGGTTGGTTGCCTGGTGGTTTTGTTGGCCCGGCCAAATGTAAATCAATTTTTATGGCAAACCATTGCCAACTGCTGTGGCCGCCATGAGTGAGTGCACTGGAGAAGGCGGTGGCTGTGGCGGGGGAGGGGGCGTGGCAGAGGCGACGTAAGCTGCACGTGTGCAAGTGTCAGGCCATAAACGTTTAGTTGTTGTTGCGATAAGAGTTCGGGAAAAGCTGCACAAATTGCCACCAAGACGCCAGAAAGAAATCGACAAGGCAAAACTTCCCAATTTGCGGCAACAAAGTGAGGACAACAAAGGACACCTGCGAGCAGCAACAGGAGCGATTTCCAAAGACACATAAAGTTTCTTTAAGCGGCTAAGTCAACAATGATCAGAGAACAGCAACTGAAAGGGTTGAAGAGGATTTTCCAACAGGGATCTTTAAAGCTGGAAACTGAGGGAGTTCGGCTGGCTGAGGGCTGAAGAATTCACTGGGCTTAAAGCGAGGACAAATAAGTGGCAAAATTAAACCAATTGGCGGTAAAATTATAGGATTAAAAACAAAGAAACTGCAGGAAACTGAAGAGAGATGATGCGATTGGGGTCTACAGGAAAGGAACTATTAGAAGGTGGAGTACTCACACCAGCAAAAGACCTTCTTCGGGGAATCTTGGTTCTTGGTGGACTTGGTTTTCTTCTGAGGAGACTGAGGCTTAAAATTCCCCCCAAAACATCAGCAACCAAAAGCCTGCGACCCCAAATCCTCGTCGTTTTGAAAGGAACTCAATTAATTCATTTTTATGGAAAACTCCTTCCACTTTCCCTGTCGATTATGGACAAGCAAATGTTTGGCATTTCTTATTGCATGTACGAGTAATTTCCATAAGCTTATGGTTTTCACCATTTAAGAATTGCAATTTTGTCAGCTTAGAGTTCGTCTCGTTGTTTCTGCTTGGTTGCTTGCGATTTTTGCTTGGTCAGTCAATTTGAAAGTCGTCTGTTTAATAATTCAAATGCCGAACTTCTCATCCGACGACAACACCCAATGAAGTTGGCATAATCGAGGCAAATTACTGGCCATGCATGAAGGAATTGGCAGCCCATAAATTTGATGGCATCGCCAGCGGCAACGAGACATGTTAGAACTGAACAATGAACAACTTTAATGGCTTTTTAAAAGTAGCTAATAAAAATAAAAAGAGGAGCACAGAAAATAGTAGATGCGAATTAACAATTGAGAAGTGGGAAAAATTCTCAATGAATTTTATTTTATTTTTGTGTTTTTATGATTGCCATTTAAACTAAATGAGTTTGCTGATTGCATTCCAATGCCGGGCCAATTGGTTGCGGGGCGTGTGAATGTGTGACATCATTCAAAGACTCAACGGCAAATGCAAAATGAATGCCAAGTATTCAAAACGAAAAAAAAAAAAACGAAAAACATGCGATTCGAGGGGCGCAACTGATTCGGATTTTTATGGACAAGAAATAAAATTCAAATTAAAACTGAAATTGACTGAATGAATTTAATGAGCGACGCTCAAATGAATCAATGAAATGCATAAATTAAACGCAACCACAGCGCCAGCAAAAACGACAAATTGCTGCCTGCAACTTACATAAATCCGGGCTTTTCAAAAGGCGCAGCAGATTTTTCCCAGTTTCCAAGAATTGCAAACGGCGACAACGACAGCAACAATGACGAAATGACGACAGACTGACAGCCACGCCCTCTCATAAGCGACTTGCAGTCGTCGCCCTTGTGATTTGGTACAGTTGCCTCGGCTGCATGACAAACAGGCCGGATTGGCTTTGATCTGCATACAAATTTCATTTGAAATCAATTTTCGTTTCAAGTTTAATTTCATCAAATTCACTTCACTGCGCCAAAAGGGAAGTCATAATTTCTGTGGACCAGCCAATCCGCCCACGCCATCTCGTCCCGGCGGCAAACGTTGATTTTTTGCGCGCCCATTAACATTTCTCGCATTTACATATTTATAAATAATTTATAACCACGAAAATATTGTACATTCAGAGAGCGCCAAAGACGACCCCCTCCCCGCCCTCCGCTCCCCCAAAAGCTTCCCCCCTTCATTTGCATTTTCCGTAAAAATAATAAAAAACGAAATCGGTCTACTGTTCGGCCATTAAATAGTTCTTAACTTTCGGGCTCTATGCTTGTAATCTACTCACTTTGAAAGACCGTTTGGGTGGACTCCAAGGTGCCCAGCAGGCTATTCGTGTTGTGATAAAGCAGCCGCACGAAGTCGTTGCTCGCCCGCTGCCGCAGCTCCTGTTCGGTGGCGTTGGTGCAACAGCTGCCACCGCAAATCGGACCTGCAACAGAAATCAAATAAAGATTTAGGGAAAATCTATAAAAAATAGTTGAGCGTGATGATTTTTAAAGTTTAAAGTTGCCATGTTTTGATTGGCCTCGTTTAATTGTTTTTCTTTAATTCAATGGGCTGCTTGATTGCTTGGGTGAGTCAATTTATGCGTGGGGTGGACTTGGGAAACTTAAAGATGCCATTGTTGTTGTTGTCGCGTGGGTTTCCCATTTTGTTAGTTTGTTTTTTTTTATTGTCGGCCTTCTCTCGGTTTGGTTTTATCATTTGAAGCGCGTTAATAACTTTTAAATTGCTGGTAATTGCGACTGCCACCCCCGCCAACAAACAACCGCCCACCCAACTGCCCCGCCCCCAGGCCAACAGCGATGCCATCAAAAACACAAACGACAACGACTTCCGGTAGGGGGCGCCTTTGGGGTTGTAATTTTGACCGAAGCGTCGTCGTCTCGCTGTCGGTTCATGGGCCAGCCAAATGTTGTTTCATTTAACTTTGAGGGGAGACAACATATCTTCCCCCTCCCCACCCCCTTCGTGGCTGTCAAGCTCTGACAGTCTGATTGCCGTCTGATGAACGAGGGACGATGGCAGGAAAAGTTGCTGGGCAAAGATTTCCTTGCGAATTTTCAGTTTGTAATTAGAAAATTAAAAAGTTTGCTGCCAGCCAAGATTCGTTCCAACTCTCCGTTTGGCCTTTGCCGCCAGCCAGCGACCACAAATTTATTGCCTCCTCACACGTTGATAGTTTTGCTGGTGGCAACACAATGACGCGCTCGTGGGGGCGGGTGTGTCATAAATTACATAAAATACAAAAACAAAGCATTTGACAAGCTTTTTTATGACAAATGCAATGACAACGGCAGCAGCCGCAGCCGCCATCTGGGCCGCTTGGGCAATCGACTTTTATGGTCCGAATGTGGGGAATGCGCCGGCCATCGTCAGATTTAATATCTTGGTTTCATTTTTATAGTTTATAGTGACTGACGGGTGCGAACTTTGTCTGGAATTCGACTTGACCGCCACATGGAAATTTGATGGGAAAAATCGAGTGCATTTTCTATTTGCGTATAACCATGGCCGGCGCATTGAACCTGCCCCGCGGGGCTGCTTGCCATTCGGCATTTGGCTAATTGCGCTTCATGTAGCTGGAAAAATGGAAAATCAGCCGTGCACTCGCCAGCCCTGACACATATTCGCCCGTGTCATGCATTTTGCAAGCTAAACAAGCTAAAAATACAAAATGAAATGGAAAACGGTAACAGCGGAGCAGCCGCGCGGGGCAACAACGACGGCTGCCGCAAGTGTTTCCACCTGAATTTCAAAATTGGCCAACAAGGCCGCCGCACACAGGCACGCATAGTGCACGACTGCCAGGTCCTTTTATATTTTTCCAGGCCGCTGAGGAAGAAAAGCGTTGCCGAAGTTTTGAGGTGGCCTGGTTGTTTGCCTTTTGTTGCATGTTGCAGGCTTCTGGTGGCAGCTGAGCCAACTCATCCCTTCGAAGGCTCCTCAAAGTGGGTGGCGCGGTGGTTTAATTGCAGCAGACACGTCACCGCTTGTCATTTCAAGCCATTCCATATGGAATCTTTAATGCCGGAACACGAACAACCGACACGATACCCTTAAAAACAGAGGTACAGTCGACTCCGTTCCTACCTAAGTTGGGGGCAGAGCTTCGCAGAAAGAAAGAAGGACTAAGAGAACACGTTAACACGGAAGTACAGTTGCCCCTGCTCCTGGCTACGCTCGAGGCATGCTGATTTGCTGATTAAAAGCAGGACTAAAAGAGAATCGGCACAAAGAAATAGAAAACATAGATAGAGAGAGAAAAAGAGATCGCTTGAAGCTTCGCCCTCACCCTTCGTCATGTCTTCTTCAATTTATATCAATGCATAATTCCCAAGTTAAAGACGAAGTTTGGCAACTGCTTGGGTTGTAGGACGCCCTGACCTTCCCGAGAGATGGAAAAGCCTTGCAGCTCCTTGGCTGTTTATGCGCTTTCTGAATTATTTCGTAAGCGTTGGCACACCAATGCAATAAATCACTCACACACACACACACGGCTGACTCCGAGGACACCATATGAGTGGGCCTGGGGATGTGTTACTGGCTGAGTGTCATGGCGCCGGCAAGTCGACAGGCTGGCGTCAGGGCGTCTGAGAGAAGCAGCTTCGAAAACAGGCAATGCCAACTGTGTGAAGGCATTCTGTGCATCCTGGGGGTGTGGCAGTTGCCCATAAACTCAAGCCCGCCGAGAAACCCTGGCGACCTGCATCCGGGGTATGATTGTCAGTTGGCTGCCGGGGAAGCCAACTTAGAAGTCGGCCAACTCAATTCAATTGCCGCAACGTGAAGCCCCACAGCTTCTCTTTTAGCCCCGTCAACGCCACCCCATGGCCGTCTCTTTGGAGTGTGCGGGATGATGCATCATAGCCGCTGCCGCTGCTGGCGGGTGGCCCCAAAAACTGTGCTACGGCAAATGCGGCCCCGGCCCTCGAAGAGGCTGCCAAATTGCTGCTCTAAAAAATGCAAATCTCATATGCATGAGTGAGGGAGAAAGGGCCAAAAAATAAAACCAGAAAGCTCGCTGCCTCGCCGTCACCGCCTGCGCTTTTTCAGAGCCAAGGCAGAAGGCAAAAAGCCAAAGCGGCCATGACCGCACCAATGCCTGCCCGCCTCCCCCCCGTCAGACAACGGAAAGCCGTTACAGATAGGCCACGGGAGCTGGAAAGGAGGCTCAGTTGCCGGAAGGAAGGAAGTCCACCAAAGCTCCACCGTTTGGCCGACAGAGGCCTACGGCTGGACTCGTTTTTCATTGCATTTCGGGCTTCGGCTACTTTGCGGCTTTTGCTTTTACCAGCGACCCACAAACCCAGTCCCCTGCCTGCCACCGAACGTATGTGAATTTGCTTACTGCAATCGCCCCACATATGCAAGAGAATCAGCAGGAGGCAGGAGGCCGGCAGAAGGTGTTGGTTGGTAGTTGGCTGCCTGCCAAGTCGACCGTTTTGCTGGGCTTCCTGCCACTCCTTCTGCGTGGTCCCCGCTGGCAGAGGATACCTTGACACGTTTAAAATGTCGTCGGACTCCCCCGGCTGCCCCGACTCCGATCCTTGTTATCCACTTGGCGTTTTCAATTTGCACAATTTAGTGCAAATGTGTTGATAATCATGAATTTGTTACCGACCAGGACCAACTGCCCGTCCCCAGACTGCTCCTCTGACTGGCGACAGCTGCCTGGAGCCGGCGGTCTGACCGAGGAGGCAAGGGGCTTGCCAGTCTGAATTATGCCGCCTGATAGTTCCAACAGCTCATTGTAATAACAGCAAGTGGGCCGGGCCAATGGGAAACTCAAATGGCTCGAATGGCATTGAGCGGGCCTCTCAAACAGTAGGAGAAGGGGGTGGCGAGGGGATGGCCTGGGTCAGGTTGCGGTGATGTTTGCTCACGCAGCTGACTGGGCTAAATTAGATCACCGAGTTCAATTGTATCAACAATGTAGGCTGACAGGCAGGGGAAATGTTGACACCCAGAACTGCGAGGGCTGCCAGGTTATTCACGGGACAAGTTCGAAGCGAATTGGCTACGGGCAAAGCAAAAATATAATAAAGAGAAGACCAGCTATAAAGCTTAAGGAAAAAGGAGAGACAGATTTAGATCTTCATAGAATATGCTCTTGGAAAAGTTAAAAAAATGAGGCTGATGACTGATACGCCGAGCAATTTGATTATGATTAGAAAAATGCATTCTAAATGAATTTAATTTAAATTTAATTTCGCATCCTCTTCTTTCCCTTATGTTCCTAGAAAACTTGAGGAAATTGATTTTCCGAGCAAACTGAGCTGAGCTCCTCTCCTTTTTCTTATGTTCTTTGGAAAGTTAAGGAAGTTAAGAGATTTAAAAAACAGGCGACAGATTTCACAAGCAAGCTGAAATAAACTTAGGAAAATGTATTCTGAAGTTAGCTTGAAATCACCACCTCTCTTTAGTCTTTTATTCTTTGGAGGGTTAAGGAAATTTAGCGTTTTATAATAATGACGATTGAATTCCCAAGCAAACTGAGCTTTACTTAGAAAAGTGTACCCCCAAAATATATAAAACGTTGAATTGAAAGTAAATTCCTCCCCGTTTCCCTTCTGAAAGACCTCTCTGTGTCATTTCAGCCAGAAAAAAACCAGAAAAGCTTAATCGCTCTCCTTTGGCAGTGAAATCTGACAAATATTGAAATTTATAACCCGTGGCAGGCAAGTTTTTTTTTCGATTTTTTTAATAAATTTACGATACCCCGGATATTTTGCGGTTTAAGGTCATAAATTTCCCTATAAATTTCCCCCGACCCCCGCAACGAATTCATAACAAACTACCTTTTCCCTCCCCTCCCTCACCCAGCCAGACACTCGGTTAGACGACGGGCCCTTCGATCGGCAAAGAAAAACATCCGCCAGTTCACACTCCCCAAAAAATGACGGACCGATTGCACGGCAGGTCGTCGAGGTGGCAGACCGTGAAGAGGGTTCTCATCCGGGGGACGGGGGCAGCGTTTTATCAAATTTCGTTTTTATCAAATTGTTGACAACTACTTGTCAAACACTTACAATTTGTGCTGCCGCGATAAGAGAGGAGGCAAGAGAACGCCACCCCGAGAATAAAGGAAGGGCAGTAATTTTGGCTGTTCGGTTTTTGATGAGGTGAGTGTGATATGGTCGGTTGGGCTGCACGGAGCGATCTGGGGAGGAATTACAAATTTTATGGTCGGTTGATTTGGTGTCGTTTGTTTGCGTGTTTCAGATCATCAGCGGCAGATCTCCAAGCAGCTCCACTAATTGCCCCAGAATGGGGCACAGCGCGGTGGTTCCTCTGGCTAACAAGCGGTTCGTTGAACTTCCCTTCTCTCTCGCTCGAGTTACGAGATTTAAAGGTGCTATTAATTATTAGAATTTAAAAGAGGCCAAGAGTTTTTTTTCCCCTAAAAGATTTAAAATAGGTGGCAATACGAATATGAAGTTCAAGTGATCTAGCAAAATGAAGGGATAGAGATTTAGCCGATCTAAAAGAGCGTTTAAGGTATTCAGAAAGTTGGGTGTAACTTTTATTTAGACTTTGTAGAGATCATGAAGAAATAGAACCCAAATTGTTACTTCAAGTTTTATTGTTGATGCTTTGAAAAGCGTTACTAAAAAAAATCTAACGACCCTCGGCCAGAGTCAAAGTAAACTAAGAACATGACGCACTTCTCCATCTCTTTCAATGGGATTCTTTCATATTTCGCGCTTAAAGTTCTGAATCCCTCATTATAATGCCATCCCATTTTCAATCTCTTTCAACATTTCAAATTTTCTACCTTTGATGTTTCCACAAAAAGCGAACAAAATCGATGGCATCGCCGGAGCGATTTAGAAATCACTGTCAATCGGTCAGTCTGTCAAATCGCCCAGTCAGTCCAGCCAGTGCAAATGGAAATGGAGGCCAGGTAAAATTTGCGCTCCCTCGGCTGTCAATCAAAACGCGAAAAAAATTCTCGAATTTTCACGAATTTTTCGTCCGCTTTTCATCTTTTTTCTGAGAGGCGGCGGCAAGTGCAACTGACAGGAGGCGGGGAGCGGCGGCTGTGCAGTGGGATTTCCAATACCGATAAATTGTTAATGCATCCATAAGTTTTCAATTTGGCGTGGCAAATTCCACGCATGAGTCGCCCCCTGGTTGCCGCTGGCCTGCCACATGCCGCATGTGGCACTTTTTGGCGCCACGTCTACGCGCCGCATTGCATGTTGAGAATTTATCGCTATTCGGTGGCACGACGGACGCCAAACTCCGTTTATTTTTTGCTGTTCTCTGTTTATTTGCGATTTGCATTTGAATTTGAATAAATCGCATGAATAAAATACACGCCACGGGCGGCGCGGCAAGGGTGCAAGTTGTATGTGGCACGCATTGCCAGTCATGTGCACTTTGTGCTAATTTTCAATGAAAATGTCAACAACAGCGAGACAGGCGGACTGGGCCCGGGGGCGCTGGCTGGTCCGCCTATTCGGTCGGGCAAATCCATTAAATTTGCTACTTGCCAGAGGCAGCGAGGGGGGCAGAAATCTTAGGCTCTTTTTGGGGCTCTAAATTGCAGCAGTTGTTGCTGCCACGGCTGATTGGCTTACATTTCGGGAGGCGCCAGGCAGACGCGACTTGCATCTCCAGCGCCGCCGCTGGCTTTGCCGTCAGACTGGCGACACAAAAATTGAACAATTTAAAAAGAAATAAGCAAAAAAAGTCTAGCGTTTTATAATTGCCAACTGCTGAGCTGACCAGACTTTTCGATTTGGCAATCGGCAGACAGCCCTTTTCCCAGGCTGTGCCAGATTGTCTGTGAGAGAGAATTTTCCACCTCCAGGAATGCACTGAAGGCTCGTTTAATTTTCGCAAACTATTTCTGATATGTTGAACATTTGAAATTACAAATTCCATAAATAAAATTCCACTTATTTTGCAGAGTGGAAATTTAACAAGTCCAAGGGTGCGGAGCCCCTGAGTTTCCTTTGAAAAGCCAAGGCTTCTTTCTGGACGAGCAGCTGGTCGAAGTGAGGCTTCTTGGAATTCTTAGCCGGCAAATCAAATCAAACGAAGGGGAGCCGAGTCACCACCACCACAACATCAGGCAAATAAACTGAGCAATCAAATTACACAAATCCTGCTGTTCTCTCTGGCCAGCTGGCCGGCCATTGGGCAGTTAGGGGGCTACCCGTTCTTCTGGGGGCCATAAACAACAATGGACAAACGGACAAATGTTGAACACACAAATCAAAAATAAACAAAATGCAATTATACAAAAATATGAGGGAGCCGGTGAAACGGGATGAGAGGGTGGATCTGATGACTGGCCATTGTAATTTAATCAAAACGTTTGCCCAAAACAACAACAACAAACAAACAACTAACAACATTGGCGGAAATTGCTGACAGCAGCAACGGGGCCCCACAATAAAAACCGCCAGCAATGAGGGTATTTTTATAATTAAAACCAAAGCAACAGCAACGACGATTGCTGCTGATGCACCACCCCACCAACAGCAACAACAATAATAACAAACAATTGCAAATTATACAACTGGGCGCCCAGCAGTGGCGAGAGGCCGTCCGGCGATCCCGCATCGCCAATTGGACCAAAGCCCGTGGACGCCGCCCAGGCCCGCAGGCCAAGGCCCGCAAAAGACGAGTTCGTTGCGGCCGGCGGTCTGTCCTGCCCGAGCTGGCGGCTGTGCAAACAGCCGAGCAAACAAACAACACGCACACTTGGCCAAGAGCACTGGCCCTGGCGGGCAGAGCAAAGCAACGGCCACAAACAAATAAACAAATGCAAACAGCAGCACCACCAACAGCAACAACAGCAACAGCAACAACGACAATTGGTTGCCTGTTGCGCCTGCTGGGCGCCCAGTCGGGCATCATTTGATGCGCCAGCTGTTCGGCCATCATCAACGCCCGTGTAAGGGGGGCGACAGAAGTTGCCACGGCAGCTGTAATACCGTTGGCAGCGCCTCCCCTGCCTTTGCCCACCATCACCCGGCTGATTGCCATCAAACCCAGCTAATGGGAGCCTCTCCGGGCCCTTTGAGGGGCCGTGGCGTTGACGTGGCAGCGACGGCTGCTGCGGGTAATCATAGTGCATGTTGCATGCAAATTAACGCATCAACGGTCTGTGGCAGCCACTGCCCAGCTAGTTAGGGATCAGTTCCGTGCCTTGGTCGAATCACACACGGCCCACACAGACCGGTCGGTCGGATGCAATTCGATGCGGCAGGTTGGCCAGGTTGGTGGCGGGGGTCAGTTGGACTTTAATCTGCGCTTTTCATGTGATTATGACGTCCAGGGGAAAATGCGAATCGGTGTCACAATAGAGCAAATCAGACGGGACAGAGCGGAGCTGCCATTGTCTGGACATTAACTCGTTTTTTCCACACCTCGACGGTTGAACTTTCGGGCAAAGTTTAAAGCGACATGGAAATACTCTCACCAAAGGCATTTAAATCCTCATAATCAATCTCAACTTTTTCTTCTCTTTTCCTCTTTTATTCTTTTCCTGGTTTCATTTCTTTTACTCTTCCGCTTAATGGAATTACTTTTGCTTTCCTTTCATTTTCCATCATAACAAAGTTCACTTTCTTCCAATTTTCATTTTATCCTTTCTGACTGCCGCGCTGCCTCGCCGGCTGATTCTCACGGTCTTTTCTATAAATTTTTATTTCACCATTTTTGGTCTCAGGGAGCGCGTCCTGCGACAGAGAACACGCAATAATAATAAAAACCAAATGAAAATGCCATAAAGTGAGGAAAATCTGTTGCTGCCGCGGTGGCTTCTCCCGCCCGCGGCAATGTTGCTGCCGCTTCTGTTGCTGTTGCTGCTGCTGCCAACAACATGTTGCTGTGTCGGCTGCCTCCGCCTTAAAATGTCGATTGTGTCCAACAAGAGATTTTTACATTTATGAGTTGGCCGTCGTGGCTCCCCGAAATTAATTGTAATTTATATTCAAATATTTTTTTTTGTGGCTTTTTTTGGTGATCTTTAATTACAGTGGATTAGGTGTGTGTGTGTGTGTGTGTGAGCTATAAATCGAGGGACTGATAGCGCGTGTCCGAGGCTGATAAGCAGCCGCCCGGCGATTGCACTTAATTGGGGCGTGTCAAGTGCGCCCCCGACGGAGACTATCAGCGAGTCTAGGCGGCGGCGGCGGTGGCGGCGCGTTGGTTATGCGACCTCAGCGGTTTTCAATTAAATTCATTTTATTTTCTGTATTTTCTTATTCTCGTTTTGTTTCTGAATGCGGTTAATTAGGCGGCCAGCGAATGCCAGCGTCGCGGCTTCGAATATCACCGAATCGGCGGAATATAACCAAGCGATTTTGCCGCTCAACGCCCAGCGATTTCGGGCCACGCAAATGCTGCCAGTGGCTTTTATTTTATTACTTTAACCAGAATCAGCACAAAAACGTTGGTTCTTTTTTGGGTCACTTCGGGAATGCCACACCCACGCACTGGACTGAGGGCGTTTGCGGCTAGCGTGTAATTTGCTGCATGTTAGTGGCTTTTAATTATATGTTGATTATGTGTACGTAGATTTTGTTGTTTCTCCTCCCCCCGACAAAATCAACAGAGAAACAAGAAGGCCGACAGTTGCTGGCCAAGAGCCTCTCCTCGGCTGAGCACAAATTACAGCACGTAACCAGGCAAAACAGTCTCGGGCCAGTTAGCTAGTCAGCCGGTCCAACAATGGCCAATGGACAATGGAGGCTCTTCTCTTGCTGACTTGCAGAAAAGCCGGGGAGCTCGGAGCTGGCCGGCCAGTCGAGCGAGTTGGGGAAAAATTCAATTAGTTTTTCTGTTTGCGTTCTGCATGACAACAAAGCGGGCAGGGCACTGCCACCCACCAAATGCTCTCTTTGGACGGCCATGGAGACTCTTGAGTTGCTGGTTCTTGGGGATTTTTAATATGCGGGCTGCTCTGGTTTTCTCTCTTCTTCGGCTTTAGTAATTTGAATCAATAGAATCGAACTTGTTATTGGTATGCAAATCAGTCAAAGGAAAGCCGCACACAAAGCGAGAGAGGGATAAAGGGAAAAACCTGTTGAAATCGACAAAAACCAAATGAGTTTTAAGTGCTGAACGTGATTCCTCTGCTGGAGTTTTCCCTGACCAACGGCCATAAAACCAGCCTACACCTGCATTTACCGCATAACCTCAATGGCAGCTACTTGGATTTGCCATTTGTGAAAGGGTTCAAAACCAACCCCAACCACAAGGACAAGGACTCCAAGGGTGTGGTAGTTAGGAGGTCGGAATCGGTAGAGTTTGTATAGAAACAGTTGAGGATTTGATTGTCTGAGAGGAAAGGTGGATTATTGTGATGGGAAATCGAGTGGAATTCATTATGGGCAAGAAAGAAAATCAATTACCGGTAATCAAAATGGAGCACTAAAATATTCGAGAAATTGTTAAAGAATAATGGGAAATCTAACAAAAGGTTCTTGGCTACAAGGTGTGGCAAAATGGTAAATGTGATTATCGTTCCCTTCCATTTGTTCATTTGCTTTAATTTTCCAGAACACAGTTCAGTCCTTCGGTGAGACTGATGAGACTTTTAATAGAAATCAAGGAAATTTCAGTGGGGAGGGAAAATATATTGAAATAGAGTTAATTGTTCAGTTGCACACTTGCACAGATATACGGAGTGACTCAATAAGCCGCTCTCCAATGACTCTGACGGTGAGACTAAGGATAAAGAATATTCTTTTAATCGAAATTAATCCAAAGACAAACAAATTGAAAGGAATTTGGTTAATATAGAGTAATCTGTTCAGTTGCACACCTGCACAGATATATAGGATCTCTCAATAAGTCTGTCTCCAAAGCTTCCATCCCTTTTTGGGGTGAATTAATTCTGATTGAAGCCTTTGTAACTTCGTCAGGTAGTCTAGAAAATATAGTCAAAATAGAGTGACCAGTTCAGCTTCAGTGCCCAAGTGGACAACTGCACAAATATACAGGGCGCTGCACTCCCAAGCATTAAAGCCTTTTTCGGAGAAAATATTCCTCATTAAAGTCAACCTCCGACCTCAACTGAAGCACTGGAGAAAATACTTCCCTCTCCCTCTCTCTCTTAGCGTTTATGCATTTAACCTTTGTCTTAATGTGGAGAAGAGCAGCCACTTCGAGTTTATCGTTAACTGAATCAATCGGCGCTGTCAACTTAATAAAAAGGAACCCTCAGTTCATCGGTTTGTGGCACAATAAAAATTCCATTGGATCATAAAATTCAGCAAATTCCCGGAATACTCCGGGTGCCTGCCCACCCTCCCAGCATCTCAAGGGAAGCTGAAGCTTCTCCTGCTACCTGATTATGCAATATCATCATCATCGCATTGCAGGCACTGGGTTCCTGGCCCAAGGACATGGCCCGCCAAGTCTATCGACCCCCGTTGCCGTAGTCGTCGGTTTCTTGCCCTGACAACCGAAATGGCAATAAAAATGCAATTTTGTTGAAACGTGTTCAATGATTATTTGCCTAACGGTGAATCCGTGACGAGGCCAGGGCTGGTGCCCCCCAAATGAAGCCATTGAACAAGACACCCAACTAGGCAGGTGGCCTGGGTGGTCTCCTTTGATTGCGGCTCAAACCGAATCCCAGCTGACCGGCCGGTGGGGCCCACTGACTGGGCCATTTGTTATTTGGTGGGGGCGGTTGGGGGGTACGGATTGCGGTTGCCTTTGATTTGGCCACTAAATAGTTGGAAACAGCGTGGCGCCCTCAGGGGGGCGGTGCAGTTGGCTGTGTGGAGCGTGGGTGGGTGGGTGTGGGCGTGGCGGCCACAACAATTTGTTATGGGCCATTGTGGCCATGTTTTTTTGATTTTTTGTTGGCTCTCTTCTCGCTGTTTTCAATTACGCCCACCAAGACAAGCCGGCCAAGTGGCGGAGCCGTGAAAATGCCGAGGAAAAACGCTTTACGCTTTCGCCATAAAAATCAGTCTTAATGTGGATTCGTGTGTGCGCTCCAAGCCAAACGGGGTTAAAATCCATACAACAAAAGCAGCTACAACAACAACAACAACAGCAGCAGCAGTTCAAAAAATAAATATTGAGCTTGGCGCCGAAGCCAGAAAAACAAAACCAAACCAAACACGACAAAAGCCAAACAAAAAGGCGGCCAACAAAAGAAGCCGACCAACCGACAGGAACGCCAAAGGATGGATGGCCAGAATGCTCTGGCACAATTGGGCCGAGTGCTGGCTGAGATTTTCCTAAGGTTTTTCCAGCGCCGCACAGCCTCGCAGTTGCCCTTTGCCATGCCACTCACGTAATTCGCTTGGAGCGCAAAATTTGCAGCGTTTTTCGTGGTGATTTAACATTGGCCATGCGTGCCCCGCACAACCGAAAGGTGTTGGTGTTGGTGGTGCTGGCAATTTGACGCAGTTTTTATTGTTGCTCTTTGCCGTTTGCTATTTGGCTTGTTTATCTTTGCGCGTCAGACGTCAGTGGCATCCACCCACGGGCGGAATTTCTCGGCCCGCTGATTTGTGCGCGGCTGTTTAAATTGAAGAAGGAATCTGTTGTGTGTGTATTGTGTGTGTTTTCCGGCGGCCAGCAATTAAGCGAGAAGCTCATGAAACTTGCAACGAGCATAAATTTCCAGATAATTTGCCATTGGCGCTTAGGGGGACCCCCGATCAACTCGGCCCAACTTGGCCAATTACAAATGCCGGCATATAATTTCCCATTTAATGGCTTCATTAAGAAGGAGCCCCCACCGACCAATGCGTGTGTCTGTGTGTGTGTGTGTGCCAGAGGAGCAGGTTGTCTGACTGAAAACGCCCACGGATCGCAACTCCATTTGAACGCAGCAAAGTGAGCGTATGCATTGCCGGCGTTGACAGTGTTTGGGCGTTGGCAAGGCTGAACCGCCTCTTCGCACCTCATTAGATACCCGAAAAAGGGGCCAGCCAGCCGGCGCAGATTAGAGGAGCCTTGCGCAACGGGGCGTGGGCCGAGTGTCGCGACGTCTGGTGAATGGACGGCCGCTGCACGCATAAATTTTCGCAAGGAAAATCACCACGCACACACGCAGCCACACGATGCGCAGCCGCAGCTGCCAGGCGGTTGTTGTTGTTGTCGCTGCGGCAAGTGTTGGCCGCCTGCGGCTCTTTTGCATTATGCATCAAATTGGTGGGTTTCGATTTCAATTTCTCGATGCAACGGATCGATTGTAATTGATTTTTTGTTTGCGCTCAACAGCCACCGGAGTGACGTTGCACATAAATTCGTAATTACGTATACGCCATGTAGGTCGGCCGCCGGCTGAGCCTCGCAGCGAGTCTGTTTTTGTCTTCAATTAAACAGACGGCATTCAATTCATTCGCATTTCGCGAACGTGCCTTGTTCATTCTCCATTGACTGAACTTCCTTAAAAGGCTGCGCGCTGTCGTTGTTGCTGTTGTTGTTGGTGGTTTGGCATCTGCCAATTTTGGCTTGTAATTTATGCGCGTTTTTTCGGCTTTTGATAGCATTCTGCTGCGCGTATTGAAGTCTCCAGGGATTTCAGCTTTTCAGCCCGAACAGTGAAAGTTGCCGCGGTTCTCGTTGCCGTTGCCGTTGATGTGCGTAATTATTTGGGTTACTTGGCATTAACGACGCTACCCCAGCTTGTTGATTTTTTTTCCAACTCTTGCAATGCGTAATTAAAATTGCATTAAAGTTATAGTTCATTTGTGGTGGTGGGGAGCGCGAAGGGTTCCCACGCCGCCTTCCCCAGCCCTCGGCCCCGACCCCGGGCAGGAAATGAAAATGTGCCCTGAAATGTGTGAGAGGGAAAAGCTCTTCAATTGCTTTAATAGACTTGGCCCACGCTACTCGAATTACCACGCTCCCAATTATTCAGGCAAATCACAAGCAAACAAGTGTAATTAAATATGAAAACATTCGGTTCGCTTCCGTTGCCATTCAGGAATGTTGGCGGCGGCCATTGGAGTTTCTATCGTGAAAGTTCGACGATTCAAATATTCAAGGAATTATTCGCTTACAACTTTTTAGATTCCGCGATACTTTCAAACGAGGTCAATTGTCTAGGATTACTGTCTTCCTTGCAGGCATATAAATCGCTGAATGAAATAGAAAGCCGGCAATTGTATGCTCTTCGTGGAGGAGAGGAGGGGGACTTTGAGGCGATTCTTTAAGGACGTAAAAACCTCTCAAATGTCAATTTAAATTTGTAGTTTGTTTGGAGAATTGAGAGCCAAAATTATATGATTTATAGTCGACTCCCAGATATCGAAAGGGTCAGATAATTTTTGGAACATCTCAGGCTTTATTGTGTTTTAAATTCTACAACCCCAAGAGACCTTTAAGTAGAGAAAATCTATTGTTTTATCCGCTACTAAAAGTCCTCTAATAAATCGGAGAATTATGTGGTGTTTCTTTGGATCTCTTACAAAGATTCCTTAAGTTGCCTGAATTTAACTGAGGCTTGGTTTTAGAAGGCTGAAATCTTCAGATCTCTAAAAGTTCCACAGTTAATATTATAGACAATCAAAGGGAGAGAATTATCCCCAATCGAAGGTTAAATTTCCGATCTATTTCTGCATAGTTGACAGTGCAATTAACTAATTTCCCACAACGAACTAGAGAATCTATTAAGCTGCAAGTTACCCTTCCTTGTGAACCTGATAGACTGGGCCAACCATCTTTCAGTTTATTAGTTTTTGTATTTAAATCTGTGGAAGTATGCGAGTGTGCACAGGATGAGCTCGACTCGCATTTGACCGGAACGAAATTGATGGCTGAACGTGCTCATTAAGATTGATAGATTCCTTCTTTGGGGCCCTGGCGGTGTCAATGGCAGTCGGAAACGTCTGATGACTCACAGGGTTCGGGTCATAAATCATCTCAGAAACATGCCTATACCCTTGAACTGTCAAGCTCGTAGGCGACACCAACACCAGATCATGTTGGAAATAGCCCAGCCAGCAACACAACAATGGAGCTGCAGGAGCTGCCGCCGTTGTTGCTGCTGTTGTTGTTGGTGTTGGTGGCCGTGCGTGGGCCGTGTGCGTGCCTGACTTAACGCCAACATTTAAATGCCCAGAAACTTTTCATTGCAAACATAAAACACACGGAGCAGGGCGACGCTTGAGGGCGCAGGCGGGCAACAAACACACAAACGACAACAGCAAAACATGTAAAGACTCAATTTGTGCATGTGACAACAACAACGGCAGCAGCAACAACACCAGCGACGGCAGCAGCGACAGCAACAACAATGAGGGCCGTTTAACAAACGACAACATTTAATAAACATAAAAATAACAATAGTCCCGTCTTGCTTGGCTCCCCCTGACCAACCCCAATGTCCCCGGCCCTCCAGCAACCACAATTGTGCGTCTCGCTCGCTTCGAGGTGTGTGTGTGTGTGTGTGTGTGCGTGACAGCCGATGAATGAATTTTACGAATTGAATTGCAAAGCACAGTCGAGCGTGTCAAACTGACAGATTGACGGACTGGCCAAGTGCTGGACACATTGACGAATTGACGTGTGCCACATTTTCGTGGGCTGCCAGCGAGAGAAAGGGAAAAATCCACTAATAATTTGCATATGAAAATAAAAATACCAAACAACTGTGCAAGGCTTTTCGGAGTCAAGGCTTTTCGGAGCAGATTTCTAATTTGATTTCGACAACAAATTTAGCGCAGTTCTTGTCAAAAGAATTGTTTCATATTTTCAAAAATGTTTAGGAAAAAAAAAAACGATCAGTTGGCTTTAAGTCTTTAGCCAATAGATGGAAAGAAGTTGACTTTGACTTGAAGAATCTTTGAAGAATTGTAGAAAGCAGACTAAACAAAAAATCTCCACAATCTCACCAACCACACTCTGCTAACTTAATTGATCCGTCGAGACTCTCGATCTACTAAATCAGGGACGAAAATCCTTTTCCTTAAATATCTCTACAATCTCACCAATTTGGAAGCCTGCTTCTACGAGCAATGAAACTGCCCGAATTCTGCTCATCTGCGCGTCCCGTCGTAGTTGCGGAGTTTTGTGGTCGGCCAGGTGAGCGAAGCAAAAAAGTAGTGCAAGCCGCTGGCTATGCTAATAAAAGTTAACAAGTTTTGGTTTATAGTTTGGCCAGTTAATTTTCGAAAACACTTTAAAAAACTTTTGCGGCCTGCACTTCGTTTAGCAAGTCGAAGATCGAGCTGCAAGGGGCGCGCGTGCGCTGTCAGCGGACAAGTGTTGTTTTTTGGGCCTGGCCGGGCGATCATCTGTCCGTCTAGTTGTCGCTTTGTCTGTTACATAAATTTCACATTTGACACTTTTAAAGTGGCGCACCAAACGCTCCCCGACTCCGCGCAGTATCTGCCCAACTACGCTGCTCCGGGGCGTTGGTGACATGCGTCGTCGTCAGCCTGCCGTTGTTGTTGTTGGTGTTGTAAATTTATGCGCCGAGGCGTTGTTGCTGCTGTTGTCGTTGCCTTTGCCGTGGAGGGGCGTGTGCTGGGCTGTTGACATGTAATTAGCACGATCTCAACACGTTTGTTACAGTTATTTGGTCGGCGTTGTTGGCTGGCAATTTGCATGCATTTTAAGATTCAATTACTCTATGATCACCGAGGGCGGTCGGACAGACGGACAGATGAACAGATTAGTGGACTTTGGGCCCTGGCTGGGGCCTGACACTTTAAAGTTCGATTGAGAATGACACGGCAATTTAAGCCCTTAAGCGATTCGAGCTTTAACCCGACGACGACTCGCCATCGATCATTCAGTAAATATTTTGATGTGGCTAATGCGGTTGCTGGGGGTGTGTCTGGGTGCCAAATGGCGGTGGTTTTTTAATAGGGCATTGAATATTTATGGCATTATGAGTATCCAATAAAGCGTATTATCGTTTGATCGATCGACAATGTGGGGCAATTTGTGGCCCACAAAGGAAACCAACAAAGAAAAACTTCATTGAAGTCGTGAATGATTTTAAGCCTACGACTTTCACTCCCTCAAAAACAAAAGACTCCAAGTCCATTATGAAAAATGCGATCAGGGAGGAAAAGAATTCAAATAACTTTTGAGAGACCCGAAGGTTCTGCACTGAGTAAAGAACACTTAGAAATCTTAGGCCAGGGAAGCGACTTGATCTTGGGGACCCTGGAAACCAGAATAATGATGCAGTCGCTGGCAGACGAGTGCCCCGATTGCCTCATAAGATTGATAGGTTTTTGTCTTTGATGCCCTCTATTTTTTATCTTTTTAGTTGTCGGCTGATCTTCAGTAGCAAACGACAAACAAATTCCCCTTGAACTGCAATAATTAATTTCCCCCTGATAGTTTCCCAGAGCTGTGAACTTTGCCACCCACGCACACACATTCACACACCCACAATCGATCCGTCCGCCACTCATCATTGTCAAATGCTCATAATTAGTAAGGCTCCGGGGAGATTGCGGAGGCTGCGGTCTTACGGAATCCACGTATCTGGTATTTTTAGTTATTAACAGAAAACAAACACTGAGGAGGAGAGAGCGGGACAACGAACTGCAGGCTGAGCAGCTCCCATTAATCAAGCCAACGTAATCCTGGCACCGCCGACTAAGCCGAAAGAAAAACCAACCAACCGACCAGAAGACGCCTCCTTCTCGGTTTGGCATAGAAATTTTGATATATGATGGAGGAGAGCATCCAGACATGTGGAAAAACTGCATGCCAGATCATTAGACCGACCGGCTGAGGAACAGAGACACAAAGCCTTGCCATTGAAATCACGAGGCTGCTGGTGGAGAGATGATTTTCCCATTGGGGCAGGGGAGGCGACTGGAAAGATTAATGACACAACCAAATAGCAGAGCCAAACAGAACCGCGGCTGCTTGAAATTAATGACAGACTTGCATTCCTAATTAAATTATCGGCGGACTGGCGAAACACATCGGTGGGAAAACGAGTTCCATATGAAAATCAGAGATTGGGTAGAGAGATTCACATACCTGTAAATAGAAGAAAAAGAAGAGGATGGCGATTAATTAAAATAAAAATTAATCAAGTTTTGCATTCAAGCAAATTAAGATGAATATCATAATTTTAATAAAATCGAAATCAATTTTCAAATTCAAATGCAAATCAAAAGACAAAACTCCGATAGACCGACCAACCGACCGACAGCATCCTCATCATCATCGTTGTCGCCCTCGTCGTCTGTCGGAGGCGGCGATCAACAAACAAAAGAACCCGAAAATGGAAATCGGTGACAATAATTTTTTTTTTGAAACCAGTTTGGTGGCTGGCTTGAGTTCCCCGAGACTTTGGGTGTTTTATATTTATTTCGATATGAGTTAGGAGAATTTATAATGGTCAATATAACGCGCGCCCACACACACACACACACACACACAGTGGGTAGAGAGCGGGCGGGAGCCACTTTGGGTTTGCTTATCGCGCGAGCGCATCTTGCATAAATTTTGCCGCAGTTTGTTGTTTTTGGTTTTGGCATATGACAATTTCTATTGTGTGTTTTGTCTTGATTTTCACACACTGCGCACTTGAA